>VWZS01003944.1:463871-538767 GCA_013397075.1 Rhabdornis inornatus | reverse complement strand
TTTTGTTAAAAAGCTCAAACTGCATTTAAGTAGCATTATTATAAAGCTTTAGGCATGGTAGGGATTTTGCAACTCACATTTCCAGATTAAGAACAGCAGGGCTGTGCTAAAGAAACAAATTACCAAAAAAGATCACTTCAACATTTCTATGTATAAAATTCTGCTGACTGGAGGAAAAAATTAAGGAATAGTAAAATACTGTGACTCCTTTCAAAATTACATTTTAGAATTTTTTTTAATACACGTGTAACAGATATTGGAAGGTGAAGAGAATTATGACAGTAGAAGTAATTAAGTCAAGTCAAAAGACAACTTTTTTCTTTACTGGAGGAAATCATGGCAAATTGTCTTACTATGTTAAAAACCTTGCAATCTCATAGCTGTGGGAGAGCTCAGTTTCTATCAGCTGTGCACAGCATTATGAATTCATACACACCTGGGCGGTTTGGGGTGTGAACTGATCTAGGGTTTGCTCCTGATTTGGGCAAGGGTCAAGGTCTAAGGGTTAGCTCAGGTTTGGGGGTTGGGAGCTGTTAAGGGTAGCATCTCCCAAACCCTGTCCCAGCAGCAGCAGCAGCAGCCTGTGCACCCTGTGAGGTGCTGGGCACGCTGCCCTCTCAGGCTGGTTGTTTCACCATAATAAACAATAAAATTCCATCAGCTGTATGAATCCATGCAGCACCAGTGCAGAGCTAACTGCAGATGAAGATGTAAGCATGAAACAGTTCAGCTGTAGCCAGAACACCAACTCTCCAAGTAACTGATATCAGTATTCAGAAGGATGCCCAGCCCTGAAAGTTAGGGGCTTAACACATCTGCTATATAATTCAGACTCTGTTTTACAGCGGTTTCATTACTAACCATAAAAACTGTAACAGTGGAACTGTATAAACAAACTGAACAGTGTTTTTACTGTAAAACATGAATGTAATATAAATATTTGCCTTTCCTTTTTCTCAGCATCTGTAATGAAATCAAATTCATGCCATATGTTTATGGTGTACCAAAAAAAAAAAGATCTCAACAATCCATCCATGTAAATGTTGATTATACTGTTCCATGTTTTTAAATTCTTGTGGAAGGACTTTTAAGCATCTGTATTTGGAAAATGGCTTTGCAGCACACATCACTCTCTTAAGGTTTCTCAGCTGAGCAGATTACTAACAGAAACTTACTGAATTCTTAAACATTATGGCCAAAATCTGGTCATGAGTTGTTGCTACAACAGGACTGGGTAATGTTTATACTGTTGACTCTCCACGAGTAACATACGGTCTGATTGCATGGCAATTAGTTAATTAAAAGATCCCTTCATTTCAGAAAAATCTGGATCACACTCTTAAGAATCAAAAAAAGGCCTTATACTCAGCAGAGGCAATGATTCTTTAGCTGGAGTGTCCACAGCTGCAAGTGAGACAAGTTGACGCAGATTTTTTTTATTGCTTTACCAATTCATTTAATACAAGATACTGCCCCTTCCTGCAAGGCCTTTTCCCTACAGCAAGGCTTGGATAACTACCTTTAACTTGATTCTTCAGCATGGGCACTGCTCAAGCACTGGAAAATGAAATATGTCCATATATTGCAGGCCTTTCTTAACCGTATATTACACTGTCATGGCATGTGAGCCAGCAATACATAGTTTAGGATATCCTGCTTTGAAACAAGACAATTCTTTATTACAAAATAATGACAGAATATTGGAAGGAATATTCTCACAGAAATTCATGTGCTTTACACACTTTACACACATGTGCTTTTTTGTAGGATATTCTAGAATATTTCTTATTTTGCGGATTATTTTTAAAGAGCTTTTATTTAGCACCACTTTGAAACTCTTTGGTTCCATAGTAACAGACTGAGGTTCCAGTCAGTATGTACTACATCTCCAAAACCATCTTCTAGGCAGTCCTCAGCTTTTCCCATAAATGAAAACCTGACACTAACCATGAGGAGGTTTACAAAAAATTCTAAACCAAGGACAGCAGTGGAGACAAAACACAACATGGGAAAACAGAGCCCCTTCCTAGAGGGGGAAACACACACAGTGACCAGATGAAAACTGTTGCCCATGGTCTGGTAAATGTGCCCAGTTTGCTTCTCTTTCTGCACTTTACAGGATCACAACTGGAATACAAAGACTCACTTATCAGGTTTTAATTTTATTCAGTTACTTAATCAGCAAGAATATAAATCACTCCTTCGGTGAAGAATACTTCAGGGGAAAGGAATACAGCAAGGAGTCACGTTTGTTTGGTTCATTTTCTTCACAGCTTTTCTCTCTTCTCTTGTCACATCTCTACCTTGTGTCTACTTAAACACCAAACCCAAATGTTCTTTTTACAGTTTAATCTTATCTTTAATGTAGCTGTAGGTTTAACACTGAGGAATAATTACCAAAGAAACATTATACTTTTTATGAAATATTAAACTTACAATTTATCTTTTAATATCTTCTTCAAAGACTATTTGACAGGAATAAATAAATGAGAGGTTCTTGGCAAGAAAAGCTGTGATTTATGAAATATTTTATTCATTCATACTCTTAAGTATTTTCTTGAGAATACCACTAACATCTGGAGCTACGCAGTCTTATCCAAACATTCTGCTCATACTCAATTAGAAAATTATATCAATAATAATGTAAAATAAATTACCTAGCCTCTCTTCCTGGAGCATAGATTTCCATGTTCGTCAGAGCAACTATGTGTACAAACAGCACTGGAGTGTTTTTCATTAAGCCTCAAAGTCAATTAAGCTACGAATTGGAACAATCATTCCTCCTTTGCAAAGTATTGATATTTTTCTTGGCTGCTTTCAGGCCTTTTCACTACTCAAGGAGAGATTTATGTTTGACAATTTCTTTCTGATTAAAATGAATCATAACTCTAGAATTCTAATTTCCTCTTTCCCGAGCAAGAAATTATCAAACAGTTTTAAATTGATATTGAACGTCATCGTGCATGAACACTCATTTTTGAGATATCAAATGTAAAGCTATACTGATCTCTCTTTTTATCTGCTGCCTTTCCATATTTTCTCTTCCTTTTTCTGTCTATATATAAGCATGTGTATAAACATTAGATTGCACCAATATAATCAACCATACCCCTCCATAAAAATTATATTTGATAGACCAGCCAGACCAATCACATTAAAACTTGTCACAATGCTTTACACAAGGCAATTACCCTTTATTTGCAATATTAGCAAAATTCTGCTGTGGTTTAGAAAAAAAATAACTGGAATACTGCAGGTCGCAAACAAATGTCAGTTAACCAAAGTAATTAGCAAGTTTATGTGGGTAATCCCTACTCAAATGGCTCAAACTCCCTATAAAACAGTTCTTCAGGCATAAATTGTTACAAACAAAGTTCTCTAGATTTGTCTACAACAGCCAGTTAAGATCAGTTTGCATTTGCTTTCTAAACATAATGGCAGCTAATCTGAAAAAAATCTTATTTTCTCCCATTATTCCTGCTTTTATCTCTAAATCTTAACAATTGGATTTTCCCAAGCCATTTAGCCATCCCATTTTGTCTTTATAAACTTGATTTTCAGCTTTCACCACAAGCAAACTGAAACTGCATTTTTTACCTAAGAACTGATTTTGAAGTACAAGTGTTTCTGCAGACACTCAGTCTGTGGCATTCCAAACAGGGATGTCACAAACAGACTCACTAAGGGACCAAGCTGGGTAGTTTTCCTTAGTACTGTTATTTTATGTACATTGAACTTTATTTTTAAATGCTGCATTACACTAGGTTTGATTTGGGTTGGTTTGTTTTGTTGTGGTTTGGCAGAGGTGGTGATTGGAGTTTTAAAAATTACAGTTTTTTCGATATATATTTTAGGCTCTACTTAATACGGGCCATCAATTAGATAATTGTATCAAAATTTGAAATATTAAGTTGTTTTGTTACAAATTTTTAATTATTTGCTCTTCCTGCAAAGTATGTGGAACTCTCTTGTATCAACAAAGAATGGAAAAAGAAATATTCTGTGTCCAACATCTAAACCTTGAGTACCAAAGGATACTGTCCCACAGAAAAGCCAGCATAGGGTACACATTGCTTTTGGTAATATACAGGTTCTTATAGAAATACCAATTATATTACAACACAGTAGTAAAACTCCACACTTAGGACAGGTAAACACGCTGGAACTCCATTTGGCAACAGTTTGGGTTGGTTTTTTTAATAAGAGCATATTTCATGCAAATTGAAAGAGTTTGGGAACTCAGTTGAAGAGTAGGAACATATTTATTAAATTTCTACCCCTCAAATTACTGGAAGAACATTGTATTTAATAGTGTAGCTCAGAGACTTAAAGATTTACAAGAAAACATAAAACAAGTAGGTAGGACTATTGCTACTGAAAATACTACCTGAGTACCATGAACATGAGGCTTGGCGAGGCTGCAACCTAAGCAGCTGTATTTTTCTTTGAATTGATTCCAAATTGAAAAGTAAATCAACTTCCTTTCAATAATTTTGCTTTCCCTAGGAACAGAGGAGAGAAAATTCTGTGCATGCTTTGAAGTTCTTTCTAGCAGAACAGTTGCAGCTCCATATCGAGAATTCACCTGAATCAGATGCAGAGGTTGTTGATACATTTTTAAACTCTTTCAAAAAGGGTTTTCAATTAACAACTTCCTGTAGTTACACCTATAAGCTAAAAATTAATATTTTACATCGATATTTTAATATTGGAAGCAAATCAGTCAAATTAATCTTTGTCTCTTTGTTTTCAGTAACTGATTTTGGGGCGGGTTTTTGTGTTTGTTTTCCTCAAGATTGCTTACAATTTGATGTAAATTTTAAGCATCTTGTAATTCATCAACTAATTCTCTCCTGGTTACACACTCCAAGTAATTAAAGTTCAGTAATAACTTATTCTTTCTGCTCCAGCACCTGCATTTCATTTGTTTATTTTCCCAGAGTCATAAATCTGAGGGACTGTCAAAGTGCCATAATATTAGTGCAATAATCAAAGTTAATTAGTCCCTCTCAATAAACAACAACAAAGCCATTACCAAGATGCATTGAAGGTTTTCCAGCTACCAGTTTACAGATGAGACTTCTTTTCTGAACAATTAGAATTCGAAAACTGTTAGTAAATAAATGTAGTGTTTCTGAAATAATTTGACCTTCAACGTTCTTCATTCAATTAACAACTCATTAACTTTTGGTGAGATAATACAGGTATTAAGACAAGTATTCTGATCTCCCATTGTCTTCAAAGTGCTCAGAGATATGGTTAGGATTAAGAGGGTAATGGGATATTTTTCAAAGAAAAGGTTTTCGCCACTGCCCAATTTTAGTTAGATAAAACCCATATAAACAGCCACATTTAGCTGGACTGGGGCTATCAAATTCAAGCAGAATATCACCAAATCTTTATATTGAAAAAGAACACAAACTATGCTCGCCTCTGTTGGAATTTTCCTCGAATTCTCTGGTATTGAAATTAATTTTTTTAATTTTTAAAAATTAAATTAAAAAAAAAAGGAAAGAAAAGAGCTTTAATAGGATGAAAGCAGCAAGGAAGACATTTTTCCCAACCAACCCTTTACTACAAATCATTCATATGATCTGGGCGAGAGAAGGAGGTCTAAATCCAAAGACTGATTCTTCATGAAACTTGTGGTGACAAAAATTAGCAATATTGAAAGCATCACTTATCTGGAAATACACATAAATAAGCACCATTTGTTTTGAATTAATAAATATTATAATTATCTTTAGACTACTAATGTGTAAATATTAGTACTACTGAGTGCTCTCCCATGTCATCTGGGAGCAGTTGAAATACTTTGACAGCTCAGAAAATTAAAGCAAAACACTCATCACTAATTTTAGCTGGAAAGAAATAAAAATCCAAGAATCTGATCCATTGGTCTTTTATTAATTTGTGTAGAGATGTCACCACATTCTCTCCTGGAAGTCAGCAGTCCCAGCAAGCTCAAACAAAAGTAGCTTTCAACCCTTGCTAGCAAATAAATGATTGTGGGAGGAATAAATTAGGACAGCTGAATAAATTTTAATAAGGGCCTTAGAATATAATTTTAAAAAATGGGGATCAGGGAAAGTTAGGAGTCAAAGAGCAACAAGGCAATAGATGGGACTGAAAATCTTGTGTTTGTGTGACAAAAATGGGAGAAAAATGAAAGGAAGTAGGAAGAAGCTAGAAGGAAAAAACCACTGAGACAGCCTGGCAGCAGGGCTGCAGAGCCTAATGAACTCAGAGAGAAAAGGAGAAACATTCTTGTGTTTGAAAAGCACAAAAATGACCCTCTGAAATCTCTCACTGTAGAACAACCATGGGCAAAACAGTGGCTGTTTTGGAGGACTGTGTCCATCTTCCTTTGGATAGTTATTCACTTCGGTTCTGGAATGTCCTTTTTTATTTACCAAGCCTCAGTGGCTCTCCCAAGCATTTTTTTTTTCCCTTACAAAGCATCCATAAATAACATGGATAAGAGCACATCAAGCTTTGCAGTCCCACACACTCATAAGGAATGAAAAACCTCTATCACCCATGCACCAGCGACTGAGCACGGTGTTACCAAATAAGACAAATTACGTTTTCCTCCGATTCTCATGTGGCAGTGCTCGGCTTGACTGCTGGCACAGAGGATTTCATGTCTCTGGAAGCACAGCTCCGTGCTGGGCACTGTGCAGGCACTCACCCACTCCCCCAGGATGCGCTGCACGGCGTCGTTGCCTCGTGCCAGACTTCTGCAGGCCAGGATAACACACGCCCCATGCAGGGCAAGGGACTTGGCAGTTTCAAAACCTAGGATAAAACATTGTCCTAGTCAGAATCAGATCCCAGTAGCAACACAGAGCTATAAAACTACCTGAAAACATGAGCCACACATTTAAGCACATTTAAGGCTACCTGCAGTCTGGTGACCTCACAGCCACCTGGACTCAGCTTTTAAGAGCACACATGAAGAAACACAGACACCTCCATTTGAGCAGGTCTTTTGGACAAGAACTGTATGTATTTTGTGCAAAACAGGTTTGGCATCTTCAGAAAACAGACTCAACTTCTCTGCCTACTGGTGTCCTCAGCTGTTAGAAGGGCAGGATGGGATGTGTTCCTTCCTTGTTTGACTGTGAACAATGTACCACACAGGGAGACTGCAGAGCCACTGTGCCTGGCAACCTCACACTGGCAGTGACAGAGCATCCAAAACAGAGCTCAGGGCTCTTTAGATGCACAGTTGGCCTCAGAGGCATCAATCTGAGGACCACCTGTGGCAGGGGGAACAAAACGTTGCTTCACTGTTCAATTCACTAATGAAAAGGGGTACAGAAGTTGGTCCAAAGTAAACCTCATTTAATTGCAAGAAATCTGTGAGAATTTACAACAGGAGATGAGGACTTTTGGGGAGAGCAGAATGCCCATGAAGTGCAGAGAACTGAGCCAAAACCTGGGTTTCTACCAGGAGTGAGCTACTACATATTTGTGATGCAGTTAATGGTATCACTGGGTGTCCATCTCCATGGAGAACTGTGCCAATAACAGGAATTGCCTTCTAGCTGAAAGAGGCAAAACAGCTTAACGAGTTCAATTAGAAAAGCCTAAACTATGAAAGGAAGAATCAAACTGAAATGCCCAACAATTTGAGTATGTGAAGAATTCAAAGAAAAGAGGCATTTGTTTTAGCTTTATGACATTTAAAGCATGTTCATGATTTCCTGTTAAAAACTGTTTACCAAAAAGCCTATGAAAATGGGCTGTCTCACTTCCAAAACACCCTGCAGCAACAAAATCCAGTTACAGCACAAAACATAGCTTACATTATAGAAACAACAGACACCAAGACAAATTTATACAATTTTCTGCAATTACATATTTATGGTATTTAAGTCCAAGCAATTTTCTTGTATCTCCTTTAAAGCCATTCACTGCACCAAGTAACTTTAATTACCTGGATAATTCATTGCATGCACATGAATTAAACTACAGCATATGCAAAGATTCCCCTTGTTCCTAATTCCACTTTAAGCATATTTAACTAGAATTTTTCACGTAACTAATATAAGATGTACCATTAGCTAGCTGTTATGCTTCTTGTTTTGCACAAGAATACTTATTTTGACTAGCTGACTGTATTATTAAAAACTAGTTTGAATGCCTGGGAATAGTTTTGCTATTGTTAAACAAAGATTGAGAGCTGGTGGCCAGATTAATTAGCAAAGCGTGATGATGTTTTGCTAACTCTACCCTGTGTCACACTGTGCAAAATAATAAACCGTGCAAAATAATAAATTCCATGCCATTCTTCCCTATAGTTAATAACTTGATGCTCATTATAAACTAAGCAAGTTACATGCTGTGAGTTTAGTTCATTTTATGCTATCTCAAATCTTCCCTGCAAACTTGGAGATCAGTGTTAAGCACTTCTCTTTAGGATGTCCTTGCTCTTCTCTGAGCTTCAAAGAGTGATTCTTCACCCTTAGGCAGACATGTTCTGATATTTATATTAAATCATGTGCTAAAAATCCTTTTGAATGCTGCCACAGGTGAAGTGCTGACATGTCTCCCCATCAGACATATTTTAAACTAATTGACAAACACTCCTGCACTTTATTTAGGACAGTTAGGTACACATGCAACTTCTAACTGGAACACCCAAAGGAGGGGTTTGGAAGCTTCTCAGTATCCAAGTCCTTTTACAGCTTTAGCTCTCTGGTTCTTCTGCAACAACTAATGCTTCTTTCCTCCCCTAGGATCAAAAAGCTGGGACAGGTGGGGAAAAGCTTCTAGCAGGGTGGAAAACATTTCCTGTCAGATTCACTGTGTTACACTAAGTCTGTCAACAGCATTTGTTCTTCAGCAAATTGCAGCTATATTTTCAATACACAATAAATTTTAAAACCTCAGCCTAACACATGGATTGAGTAAAGTACAAAACTATTTAAACGCTATACATAAAAATCTTACCTCTCTATAAAAACTACCATTGAATCACAATCCACACTGAATGTGGTTTCATACACCAAAGTAAAACCACAAAGATCATAAACACCCAAACAGTAAAACCTTGAAAAAAATCAAAGCAGGGTTACATAGAAAGAGAATCCTAAGTAACTATGTAAGGGACATGCACAATTAAGGAACCAGAGCAACCTTAATTCTACCCACAAAAGGACTTCAAAAGAAGAAAAGATTTTCTTAATACTTCACTTAATCTGAGACTGCCACCACTTAGTGACACAGCCCTTTCACAGTGAGGGGACATTAACAGCAATGACATCAGTGTCTTTTCCATGAAACAAGTGATATTCTCCAGGGGTGAATCTTCCCTATACCATAGCACTAGGCTATTGCAGAGCTATTTAACCCAGGTAAAACAGACAGCACAGCCCAGTGCCAACAAGTTATATACTACTTGTGGGGGTTTGAAAAGTAGGGAAAACCACACTAGAAAAAGAACACAGAATTACACACTTGGGCATCAAGGACAAGCAATTACAAGGAATAAAAGAGACTCTTCCCCCAAATGTGACAGGAGAATAACATACTTAATAACATCCACTTCGGAAAAGTAATCACTGCATTGTATGGAGTATTGAAATAAACTATTTTGAGCAAATGTTTTATAAAACTAATTTCAAGCAATTGCCCTGGAAATCTCAAGTTTGTGCTGAGATCAACTACTCTTGCTGCCGGTGCTGTGGCTGAACGAGCTCTAATCCGACACTCAGAAGTGAAAATCCTCTTTAAGAATAAGACATACATGGGGATAAACATTATGGCACAGTTCTACATCACCAGCTAACCCAAAGGACTAGGAGCAGAATGAACAAGAGAGCTACAAGCACATGGGATTTGCTAGAGACATTTAAAACCCTTCAGCCCTTTCTTACAGCATTCGTTCATACAGACTCAGAAATTAGCACTCAATTTCATTCTTCATCTTCTACAATGATTGTTCAATACTCTCACATTCCTGGCTATCTACAGTGACTACGGCCACTGAATTTTGGTGCAGATTTTCAGCTAATGGTGTCAATTAAGAAGCAGTTAGCATCGCTCAGTTAATGCCAGCTACACTGTGTCAACACACACCAGATGAGAACAGGGCTCTGTCCAATGGTGCAACCTCCTCTATAAAACAGAGAACGGGATTCACTGAGTGGAAAAGTATTTCAGTGATTTCTTGTTTAAACAGACAGCATACACTCCATCAATCACTGGGGGACATTTTGTAAAGAGAATTTGCACCAGGCCTTCACATACTTTAAAACATTCCTTTATTTCAAATATAAGGAGGTTTGAATACACAAGAAAAATTCAAAAACATTTCATACAATAGCAAGTTTTCTTCAGCTTCTCTACCTTTGCCCAAATACTCCAGGATACCTTGGAGCTGTCTTTTACAACACATTTGAAACACAATGATGTCGTCTTTCTTTGAACAGCTTAGTTCTCAGTGTAAAAGCCTACAGGGTTTGCTTGCAACAAACAAGTCTTTTAAAACTCAAAATAGACTCTCATCCCAACTGCTGAATCTCAGCAGACAGACTGTTTTCTGATTTTGGGGACTCAGGAGAACCACATATAAACAAAATAGATACTGAGATTTCTTCAAACTTGGAAGACCTAAACACCAGTGAATCAGTTCATCTTATTCAACACTTCCTCAGAACAGGAGTAAAGAAGACTCAAATGTGCTACAGAAAAGGGGTAAAGAATTATTTTCAGGTTGAAATACTGCAACATTGAGGTGTGATTTAGAGAAGAATCTTCTGCAACCAGGATCACTGCTGCCTGGGCTGGTGGGTCCAGAGTGCAACATCCAACAGAGCTTGCACAGACACATGCAAAACATCACATCATTGACAAACTCACACCTTTCAGAGCCAGAAAAGCACCACACATTCCATATCAGGATTGCTTGGCCGCATCCACTCTGCTTCAGTATGGATATTCAGGATAAAATCTTAAGAGACACATTATTCAACTTGCTCCAAATGCAAGTTTTCAAGCAACTAAAGCACTAAGATTTTTTAGGAGACTCAATTTAAATTGAGCAATTCCCATGGAATACTAATGCTGCCTTTGTTTCCAGGCACATGGCAATGACACATACTGATATTTTTCATTGCAAAGTGTGATGTTATATGAAAGATACATCCTGACTCTCCCTTTGTGTGTAAATTTGACAAATGTGTTTTTCTTGGAGTCATGAAGCACAGAAAAAGCCAACCCAAATGAAAACGGGTGAGTAATGCATTGGTTCTGTTTTCCATCTAACCAACCCAGAACTATGCACTCCTTACACTTTTTTGCAATACACTGCCCTGGGCAAGGCCAAGTTATTCTTAACAGTAAGTGCACTGCTGTTGTCACTGACAAAACCCCAAAATATTTTGTTTCCTCTGCAGGGAGCGCGACACTAAACAAACATTTTAAAACACCCTTAAATTAATGGGACTATAAATAGCTGTTGCTTGTTGTTGCTGTAAAAAATTTAAAATGCATCATTTGAGGGTAAGAAAGTTGCATTTGTAACCAGTGGTGCTGCAAGCAAGCAAGAATCCTGCGCAGTGACCACATCACAAATATGCTACAACCAAGAGCCGCGGGGTTGCAATCAGACCTGGTATCTGCTCCAAAGACATCCACCAACCCAACTCTACCATGTCCTCACACCAGCCATGAAGGAAGATGGGATTTGAGTCCTTTCAGCTGTTTCACCCAACTCTGATCAGTATCTCAGCCACACAAGGGTTCCACAGCAGATCCGAACACAGGTTGCTGATCCTTCAGAGTGTAGAGGTGCAACTTTCCAATATAAACACTGGAATAACAGCCAAGGGCTCCAGCCTGGAATGAGCCCTGGAGCGAGAATGTAGCACATCAAATCCAGAGCCAAGCTACTTCTCATGTCCCAAGGTAAGATCTTGCTTTGGGTGTATCAAGACAATTCCCACCAACCACTAAATGTCTGCCCCTAAAATACATGGAGATGCTACTCAGAGTAAACTGTGGTTTGCAGCTAAGTTAGATTGTCTTAAAACAGCCTAATGAAAATGTAAGGGAAGACAAAAACCAAAACTGAAATTTTATACTAAACTGCAGAAATCACCCCAATCAAGATTTTTTTTTTCACTTCCCAAGTCATCTAAATGCAAAGGGGTCCTGTGATGTGCCTGAACAGAGGAACAGTGGTCAGAGATTAAACTGAAGGGAAGAGGAGAACTAGAGATAAAAAGCAAATTTTCTGTCAAATCCCAGTTCAATCTTTCTTTAGATGTACATCAGTGACCAAAAATCACAGTCAAAAAGAGTTCAGATTTGCATCTTGCATTTCAACCAATCCCAAAGCTCTGCTTAGATAAAATACACTCCTTTAAAAAGGGGCAAAAAAACCATCTCATCCTTCATGTTTCATCTTCATTTTGCATTTCTTTATTTATTACAGGATCATGCTCCTACCAAATCCCAAACAATTTTTTACTGAATATTTTTGAAGTGTATTGTGTAAGTCCAGTGGCCTATGGCATTTTACCAATACTAAAAAACTTTGCAGATATTAATACAATTATTCCTATCTTACCATCATATCTGGAACTAGGGATTATTCTGTTTGACCTTTTTATTCTCAAGTGTTTCCTCAAGCATAGAATGAATTCATGTGTTCTTTTGTCTTCAAAAAATGACTTTGTATCTTCCTGCAATAAAGGCAGCCAGTTTTCGTAACCCAAATCAATTACTGTGTTTAAAAAAAACATCAAAATTTAGCATTTGGCTTTATAATTTAATGTTTAAGGAGAATTTATTAGAGTTTATTTTTCTGTTTGCATACAATCTTTTTCCATTGTAACAGATAACATATCATGAAGGCAGATAGGCATCTGAACATGAAGCAACTCAACACACAACTTCACATTTTGTAAACAAAAACAACCTTTCCACCTCAAAGTGTATTTAAATGCATGATTACCATGTCAAGTCAAATAGAGTTACACACATTTTAAAAGAAATCTGAAATAGCACTTTGTCTCAAAAGAAGCAGAAGTTATTTTAGTGTGATTCATTCTTTATTTTAGTAAAAACCCTAAATTATTCAGAATTACAAATGCTTATATTCAGAAAGGATAAAAAAATATTTTGTTAGACTACAGCTATGTTAACACACTACTTCTATTTTTACTGCAAAATAAACACTTTCAAATTAAACATTTAACTGAAATCTGACGTAGCAGAAAACAACAGACCTGCCCATAATGTAACTCAACATCAAACCAGCATCTTGATGAAACCTAGATCAGGTCTGAGCAGTCAAATTTGCTGTGACATTTAGGGCACTCCATGTCTCAGCAGTAATTATTCCTGAAGGTTTAGTAGCTGTGGGATAAGTGACCAGTTCTTTTGTTTATTTGCTTAAATAAAGCCAATCTTTTTACAAATACCAGTGCTTAAGTATATTATTAAGGAAATAAATAACATTTGTGTGCATGCTGCTGTAGCTTCATCGTTATTTAACAGCAGAGCTGAGATGAGCTGAAGAGAGGTGGTGGCAACAAAACTTAACTTACAGCAGTCCCAGACACCAGCCAGAAGGATTTACCCAACACCAGCAGCAGCAAAGGCCACCACTACAGAGACTTCTAATTCTATCTAATTCTATCTAATCCACTCACCCTGGAAGGGTTTGTGTTCTGGGAAAATGCCAGCCTTCACAGCATTCCTAATGGAACATAAGTCTCAGACATTCAGCATCAACTGCATTTTAAAAGCTGCTTTGACGGTGGGGTTTTTGCTTACCCCCAACCTCTTTCCAAAACTCTGGGGCCTTTTTTCCTCCCTTACTGCTGCTACTTTCAACATACCTTCTTAGACAAACTTACTCAAGTGACCAGAAAAAATCCCAGATAAATTAAAATTTATCTTTGACTGTCTCTCCTGCGATTTTTTAATCAGATTTTTTTTACAAAAATTTCCAAGTTCAGAGAAATGGGGTTGGGAAATACTTCTCTAAAGCTGCTCTTTGCATCAGCAGTAGCTTTTGGCAACACAACAGTTTTTCCTACCAAAGCAAAAAATGAAGAAAAAAAGACAGAAATTGTCTAGTTTCTTTTCAAGTACATTTCTGTTCATCTGTTAGCCAACAGTATCATAGGTTTCTGTACTGCTGAGCTGAGCCCTAATTAAACATAATAAAAAAAAATTAGTTGCATGTTTTGAATCTCCTTTTGGCAAGTACAACAGTGCAAAGTTAATAAAAGAAGTAAATTCAATAAAGAGGAATACTTCATCCAAGGCAGAATAATTAAAAGACATACTGTGCTGTCAGCTAAAGTGCTAGATCCTCCCAGCTTTAATCTCAATGTCATTTCATGAGAAATCTCAGTGTTATGTAAAGATACAGAGAAAGTGCTACAACAAACTAGACCAATATTTTTCTTAAAACAAACTTGAGATTTATTTATATCAGTTACACAAACAGTGAAAGATTTTAAAATGCACACTAGACATTTTACAGATAAATAATAAAACAAGGTTCTGTCCTCAAAAGCTCACAGCTCAGCTTACAACAAAAGAGATATCTTAGGGAATCAAACATACAGAGCTAAGTCCTGTTCTAAGGAACTCACATTTTGTGTCGGGGAAAGGAACAGACTGAAAATTAAAACAAGACTACCTGATTTCTGGCATTCTCCACCCACCTCTGTCTTTGGGCCATACAAGATATACATTTTATTTACTTTGGCGGAAGAGTTTAATAAAAGAGTCATTTGAGGATCCTGCAGAAAGACCTGAGTACAGGAAAGATGCAGTTCACTGGTCTCTCTAGTTCAAAACTGGCAAACCTTTGGGTGTGCTTTAAACTACGAAGGGAAGAGGGAGGTGGGAAGCTGTTATGTAACCCAAATGATCCATCATGTGGTTCCAACATACAAAGTAAGGCAGGAGATGGAGTTCTGAAACAAAAGATTGAGAATAAGAACAGTATTAACAAAAAGTGTCTACACACAAAAGCAAGGAGAATGGAAAACAAGCAAGAATTAGAAGTCAATTACAATGTAAGGCCATGGGCGCAAAAAAAAAAAAAATTGAAGACCTCTTTGCTACACCTTCAAGAAGTACATGAAAACATGCATGCATCTTCCCACACCAAAATTAATCTGTATCTTTTCAGGAGACATTTAAAGTCTATCTGCTAACAGCTGGAACACCAGCAGCCCACCCAAGAGTTCAGTGACAACCACCCTCTAAAGCAAAGAACCAACAACAGTCACACACTCCATACCAAGTTTTTTCCTCTGTTCTCTTATGAAGCCTCTCTCTGCCTTACATTCCAGATACACAACTTTTTGGTTTGCCAGAGATGAGTGATTAAGGTGCCAGATGCAAAGAGCAGAACCAAGAAGTCTCAGGCTCTATTCCCTGGACCACAGATTTAATTCAGAAACAGATACAGTGAGACACCTTCTCACAGATCACAATCTTCATTCACTCAGGATGCCAGAAGTGTGCTGCCAAAGAGGTCATGCATGTTTTTATGCACTCCTCTTTGCTTAGCAAGGCACAAAATAATCCAATTTTACCTTCAGAATTAAAAATCTTTAAGCAGGAGTAAGTGTATACCCCTCAGCATCTGCTCACAGCTGGACACAGGCCCAAACAAATAAGGTTTTCTTAAAAAAAGCTTTTTTAGTTGCTTTATTTTCTAGTCTTAATATATCTTAATTACTCCCTCTGCTGAAGAATCAGAATAGCATTCAGAGAAATATATATTTTATCTTGTGACAGAACAATCCAACTCCCACTTTAAACTGGAATATGGACATGAACATAATCTGTAGATGTAGGTAATTTACTGCACCCATACATTGCTCCATAAGTAAAATTAGGCTAATAACACATTTTTCAAAATCTTAAGTAGCACAACCAATGTCTACAATGTACAAATGTACAGAAGGAAGACACGCTGCTCATGCTTGCCAGGGGCAGGAGAGGAACATGATCAGAATGTCTCAAGTTCCTGAATCTCTGAATACACAATGTGATAGTGTTTCCTTCAATTTGGTTGTGATATAGGAGAATTAGAAAACCTTCTTACAAACGTTCAAACGGTAATTTTTTGCACAAAGGCAGCATTTTGACTAAGCACCACAAGAGGAAAATGCCCCACAAGTTTTTATGATTTTGATTTTCATGTAAAAAATAAAGGAAACTCAATTAGAGAATGTATTATGTTAAAGCTACTTGGATAAAGAATAAATAATGAGGAGGCACCAAATGTACCTTCTGCAAAGTAATACACCCTGGGAAAAATATGAAAAATTTCAAAATTTCAACAGTCATTGTTTGGAACCTTGAGTCACAGTGCATGAACAAGATTTCAATAAATACATCCAGAACTGAACTGTGACAACTCCTTTCTCATACATATTATTTCTATCAAGGAAGTGTAACTATCAGAAAACCTAACTTCACCGTTATTTTCAATACAAAGAAGATATTAACTATGAATAGGAACTCAGGAACAGTGACTAAGGTAAGTATCATTAACTGAAGGAGAGGAAACAAAGTATTACTATGAAACTATTCAGATTTGAATACAGACTGTTGGGAGTTTCCTGAAGCAACAGATGAAATCCACAATGTAGAAGTACAGCAAGAAATCAAAACCAGCTGGATGATACAGGAACAAAAATACTGAGGTTATGTAGCTGAACATAAAGCTACAGAGATCTCACATATTAAAATGGCAACCCAACAGAATAAATGGGAAAAGGAGAAGAAAAAAATCTCCCATTCACAGAAGAAAAATAAAAACAAGAGAAAGGCATAAGAGTTTAATGTGTGACCTAAAAACTGCAAATACCATTAACTAATAAAAAAAGGAAGACAAAGGTACTTTTGGTTTCGATGGTCTTCCCTTAAGAGCTTATGAAAGAATGTGACACTTGACAAATTTATTTTCAAAAATCACACTGTCTTTTAACAAACTCTGTATTGTAGACCTTAGGATGAGTGTAAGATCAGTTGCTTTCCCACTGTACTATTCTTATTCTCTAGTTCAGACAAAATTCTGGCATCACAAATTCCAAAGATAAAACTCCTTTTAATCAGGTCAGGATTTCGATCTTTATCTTCCCAGGTTGTTACCTTTCTCCTTTCACTTCCTTCTTGGTAGAGATTTACTGTTTCAGACTTGAGCTTCAAGACCTTGTAACACCTTGACACAACCAAGCATGAGAAGCATAAAAGGGACACACAGTACTGAAATTTCTCCTTTGTGTGGATTTACCTAGCATGGATGTAGTCACCAAAAATTTTCTGCCAGTAAGATTAAAAAAAAAAAAATTAACATACATCTACAGGACAACTAGAGCTGCCGGTATCTAGAAAAGTCCCTACATGTTTCAGAAGATCCTGTCATTAGAAAATAAAATGCATTTAGCAACCTCTTCCCTCTCCAACATCTAGCAAGCATTCCAAAATAACAGAAATGTACATGTATGCATTCAAACAATTCTTGAAGCACAAAGAGTTTTCAAAACATGAAGACACAAAACAATGCAAAGAGTAATCTCAGTGTTGCAGCAGGACAAACTGAATCATGCAAAAGGTCTTTTCACCTCTAGACTATGAACTATGCATAAAATAATAAGAAAAACTCTTGAGAAATTAAATATTTCAAAAGACAAAAAAAAGCAATCAAGTTGAAAAGTCTTACTAGCTCTTAGGAGACAAGAAATAAGTACCACCTCAGAAGGCTCCCTGTTCTACAAATATGTTTTTCTTTGTAAAAGGAATACCTGAAAGTATAACACAGGCTCAATCCCATCCTTTGTGAAAATATTCCTTTACAAGCAGTAATCATTATTGAACCTTTTAGCCCAGATGTAATTTCTTACATGTTACAACAAGTTTCACATGCATTGTGAATTTCAGCCAAGGTTGATGAAGTTCAATAACTTGGCTAACCAACCATGTGTACTGCTCATTACACAAGTAATAAATAGATTCATCAAAATGGACATGAAAAAGCAGTATGAACATCTGACACCATTTTCAGCTTACTCAATAAGAAAAATAAATTACAGGAAGTCCAAGGGGACCTCTTAATCTTTACAGGATGTAACAAGTAAGCAGTTGGAGCCTTATGTAAAGCAGAGCAATATTAATATTCCACAATATTAAGCCAGAGTTAAAACAGAGTGATGGTACTCATGGAAAACTCACTCACTACTACCTGCCATAAATTTTAAGAATACAGTTCTGCAAGTTAAAGAGAACCCTCTTCTATTAATCAAATTTTGAAAATGATAGCTTTTAGTGGATTTTTAATTGTTCAAACTACCTCAGTACTAATCCCTGACTGACAGCTACTGACATCCCACAACAGGAGTTAAAAGTTCCACCCCAGAGGCACATTCCCCTCCATAAATTGTGCTTTCCTACATCAGTTACCCCAATACTCTTCTCCGGCCAAAAATACACTTCCTGCAAGACCCAGGCTCTCCTAGAAAACCACCATACCCTCATTCCCTCAAAAAACTGGCACAACAAAATTCATTCAAATCTGCTACAAAGGTTTGAACTTCCATAATGGAAATGCCTGAAAAAAACCAGCCAAGTGTAAGTTTAAGCAAGAAGCAAACAACAAAACTTCTGCATAGGCACCAACATTTTCATGGTAGTGCTACTCACACGGTATAAGATAATTCATGATACATGGAGCCTAAGATACACAAAAAAATCAAAATATACATCAAGGAACAGCTCTTCCATACTTTTAAAAGCCCAATAAATACAAAAGTATCCCATGAAAACATTCTCAGGACAGCTAGGACTTAGCCAAGAAGAATAATCCAAAGTTAGATATTGCTGCTCTTTCTGTCTGCCTCACAATAAGCTTTGAACCCAAACCTCCATAAATAAGCACTACTGCAGTTCTCCACACACAGAACACTTCCAGCATGGAAAGCTCCAGCCATGCAAAGGCTGGAACAGCTCCTTCACCACGAGTCCTGCTCTGAATTGAGAACGTGAGATGCATCCCCTTAGCAAAACCCCAGCATTCCCTCCTCTGTGCAGCACTGAGCTACATCAGAACCATGCACAGAAACTTAATAAAAACAGGCAGAAGTTTTATTAATCCACAGGATTTCACACATTAATGAACATTAATTTTGGTTTGGACAACAAACTCTTTTCACTAAACTGGGGAAAAGACCATTCAAGAGGTATTGCCACAAATTTGCTGCCCCAGCTCACATCCCTTTTTCTACTCCTGTAAGAAACAGGATGCAAATAATAATTACTAGAAAGCAAACACCTTGCTCTTTGTTCATCATAATAAGCCACATAAAAAAGAAGTTTACACTAAGAAATCTTAAAATCATCATACAAATAGAATTGAGAGAAATAAAAATACAGACTAAAAGCAGACAGATGTATTTTCTCTCAGAGGTTTCCCCTCTTCCCAAAACAAACTATCCAACAAAAACAAGCTGACTTTTTCAAGGCTGACAAAGTTCAGGTGTTCCAGTGTAAGAGAAATTCCAAAACCATGCAAGAAATCATAAAGTGAATCTGAAACAAAGACTATCCCAAGCAGTTCCTCTTCCAGGCAGAAGCCCTGCCAGTTGCAAAACCTTTATTTCATGTCAAAACAGGAGAGAGAAATTAGAATATAAACAGTGTTTTCAAAGAAAAATGTGCACATTTTTCAAAGAAAACTTGCAATCTAGCTCAAAAATAGAGCTGAATAATTCCTTCTTGACAGACAAACATCTGTGGGCTTAGACCACCAAACTCCAGGCAGTACAGCAAAAGACAATGAACATATTTAAGACAGACTAATACTAATAAAAATCAAGTACTCAGTGATATGTGAAGGGTCTGTTTAATTCCTCCCATATGATCTGAGTTTGACCTCAACTAGACCATTCACTGGTCTAATTAGGATTCAGCAAGTGTTACCTTCTTTTTGAAGGCTGATGAAGCCTCAGTAAAAATGCTGTCACCCACAAATAACCTCAGTAAATTCTGACCTACAATAGCTCCCCATATTCACAAAATTCTCTTCTCTGCAGGTACAGAGCAGTCAATTATTAATTCCTTCATAAATAAAAATATTATTTTAATCATATTTTTCTAATCTCTCCACTGCCCACAGATTTAGGGCATAGTGGTGAAAAGCAGGCAGCATCTATTAGAGACCCTAAAAAGTCTTCACACAAAATTCGAGTCAGTTTTAAAAATTTAATTTTTCTTCTCTTACAAGTAGTAGCTTAAATAGCCATTACTCAATTAGTGATCACTTAATTGCCCTAAGAAATACAACAAAGGTTACCCACACTTCATTCTATTAAGGCTCTCGAGGTAGATTCTGCTTTTTAACTACAAGAAATATTCAGAACAATACTAACATAAGAAGTGCTCAAACACTGCTACACACAGAATTGACAGCTCAGAAATCAGGAATTCTCCCACAAAACAAACTTTCATTACTTTCTGCCACTATGAAGCACAAAGGCACAGTCACAGCACAGCAGCCTGGCCACGTGCTTTGTATTGGTTATGGACAGGTTCACTTATCTTTATACTACTTTGATGAAAATAAAAAAAAGTAAAAAGCTAAAGAAAACAGATTCTCTTCTCATATAATAAAGTGATGACAAAAATAAATTGTTCATGGGCTCTTTCTGAATTAATGCAAGCACTGTATGCTTACTGAAAACAAAGAATCCCAGCTTTCCAACAGTTTAAAGTTTACTTCCACCTTGACATTATCTGACCTTGGACACTACCGGTCCCAGAATTAACATGGTTAATCCCACATCCCCAAGCACTAAATCCTTGCTTTATTTTCCAGTAAGGGACTCAGAAATGTTTCTACTATACTGGGAACTGAAGGATCTAAGAGCCATTCTACATTGCTCACAGATGTAAAGTGTTCAAATAATGTCCCATATGAGAGAGATTTCACAAGGAGGTGCAGGTGATACAGAGTGGCACAAGATAAATTGCAGAGCCACATCATTTGTACTTCTAACAAAAGCACCATGTGTGAACCAAACCTAATAATCTACCTGTTACCATGATGATTAATACTAAGGAAATTATCAAGACACTCATTGTCAAAGTGTCACCTTCCACAGTTTCACAACGTTTAGGCATGTTTGTGTCTGTACACAAACCCTCACTGCAATTAAGCACGACATTTAATACTGGGAATGGAGCTCAAGAAATATACAAACATTTCAGAAGCTGGAAGGGCCCCATTCTGAGAGTTGAGTTCAAAGCAGAGTTTAAGCTTTAAGTCTTTTCCCCTGATTTCATACACCTGATCCTCAACTACTGACTACCTGTAAGGGGATGCAAATCAGTTGTGAGTGTGACATAAATCAACATTTAAAGAAAGAATGGAAGAGTATAGCTACTAAATCTGTTCTGGTAGTTAAGAGGAAAAAAAGTAGGCTGCTTTACACTTTCTTGTTTTTTAAGAACATGTTTTAATAGAACATGTCATCTTTTGCTAATATGTACTAAGAATTTTTAGTTGTAATCAGACTTTTAGAGTTTCAAAACCTCAGTGATAATGCTGCAATCTAATTTGCACAAGTTTTGTAATAATCCTTTTTTTACTATTTCAAGCTAGCTTTTCATCTAAAAACCTAATCACAGAAAGGTTTGGGTTGGAAGGGACCTTAAAGATCAAACAAGTTCCAACCCCCAACCACAGAGAGGGACACCTTCCACTAGACCAGGTTGCTCAGAGAGTCATTAGGGAAAAAGTTACAAGAGACAAGAATAAAACAGAAAAACCTTTATCATTTATAAAAATTAAATGGCCAGTCATTGAAAACAATTTTTAATATCATAAAGCAGACATTTAATTGAGATAGATTATAAGCACATTTCCCAACTTTTGGCACAAAAGTTGCTAACACTGCTCTGAAGTTCTGTACAAGAAATAAAAGAACCATGGTAACTTCTCATACCAAATGCATATACACACCAAAATTTTACTGGAGCAGTCCCTCATCTTTTAAGCACTGATTTAGTACCTAATCCACAGCTTCTCTCTTGGCTAAGGCTTCTCCCTTGCACAGATGTAGAAGTGACAGAAAAAAAATAATTCCAACAAAACACTAAACAACAGTAATTTTGAGGAAACCATCTAAAACATTAAAATATTATCAAGGAAAGCAATACAGCAAGCCACACTGTGGCTGGAGCTTCTGGATTTTCTTCAGCCTCTGAAAAAAACCTAATCTGGTTGTTTTGGGCATCCCTTACAAAAGCAATGAACAGGCTTCTTTTGAACTTCATCTAGCAGAAAAATTAGAATCCCAGTTTGAGCAACTGCTTGGTTGTGATTATCAATACACTTCTGTGATAAAATCTTGGAAAAGCATTAAGAAACACTTCCCCCTACTTTGTGGAATCTGCCTGACTGGGCAGAACAGACCCCTTTTGTCCTTCTATTATATTCTGCAACACCACCTACATTTCTCCACTCAGACACACTCCACAGTCACCGGGTTAGATGCAACTGCACCTGACACAGAAACCAGAACACATCGTGGTCCCACAGTCATACAGGTCATATATGAGCCTTAAAAACAGACAGCAATTTTTATATAAGTCAGAAAATCATTTTAGCTATACAACTAGCTCTCTGATATGAAAACTAAGTTTTAGTATTTTTTTTTAAATGTATAATTTGAGATTGCTTACACATACAGTTGAAAATACCACATCTCTGTGTAAAATTAAACCTAGAAGAACTGCTGACACACTTTTTTAAATTTACAATTCTAGCCCTAATAATTAAGAACACAAACAACAGAATTACAGGAGCATTTCCTAAGAACAGCAATAAGCACCAGGTTGCTTTTGTTCAGTATTTTCAAAGAGCAACACAGACCTCTACTGGCAACACTGGTGAGCAGGCTTTCTCTGTAAGCTCATGTTGAGACTTTTAAACAGAAAAACAACACTCAAAATTGCACACACCAATATCTCCCAGTGGAATAAATCGTACTGACAGAGCCAACTGACAATTTACACTATTCATGTTTAAATACCTTTTAAAACTAGGACTGACAGCACAAGACTGAGCTGTTCAGTAAGTCTGTCCTACTTCTTTTTAATACAACAGCTTTATTGGGACCAAAAGTTACCTTAACTTTCTAATGTGATATTCAGACTAAAATTTTGATTGAGCTTAAAAAAAATAGATGACAAAGAAACCCTAAAGAATACTTGGACTGCACTGTCAGAAGAAAAAGCTTCCAAAATAAAAAATAAAATATTTCACTAATACCTCCTAAGTTGCTAGGACCTCTTTTTGTAAGAACAAAATAATTTGTTAACCTTTTCCAAGTTGTTAATCAAATATAATTAAGTGTTTATAAATGTAATTTTAGTAGCTTTCCCCCTCACACATTCCACAGCAGTTTTAAGGATTAAGTTAAGAAAGTGGGTATATAATCTAGGAAGTTCTTACAGACTTTCCTAATCAGGAATGAAAAGTACCAGCACAGGGCAGACAGTGTCCCTGTTTACAGACATATTAAGGCAATGAGGCAATGTGTGACACCACTAAAACCCTAGAACTGCTGAAGTAATCCAAAGTACTCCCTCAGTAACTAAGCAAGCATCTCTCTTTTTCAAAAGTTGAGGAGATTTTTCAACTCTAAGGGAAAAAAGTGCTCCTGACAGGCTACGTAGAAGCCCCTGTATTAGATTCACAAATAAAGTGAATTAAGATATCATTCCATCTTTGCTGATCTGTTTTTAACATTGCCATCTTAAAGCAGAATATATGGATGAATAAAAACGTCATTTACATGTTCATCCATCTTTCAAGAGACACTCAGCATGTTCCAAACTTTATCTTGAGCATCCAGCAATGCAGTAATTGAAAATGCATTTTTCTGACTGCAGGCTACCAAGTTTCAGCTTGATCTTTGTTCTACCCATCCAGAAATGAAACATTTCTCAACATACGGACAGACACCATAGTTCATTATTTTCAAATATACCACTGAAACTCATTTCGACAACAATCAAAAGGTTCAGTTATTTTTTTTCCTTGCATTATTGAGTACAAATGTTCAACAAGTAATATTATTTTTATATCTCTTTCTACTTAATGGACAACAATATTTCCCTCAAATTATTTACGCTTACCTTTTAAAGAAAACATTTTGCTGTTATGAAATCACAGGAATTATTTACTCCTCAAAATACTCAGGGAGGAAATTATTACCTCCAACATACATAGAAGATTTAAAAGGAATATCTACAACACCAAGTGGAACACAGCAGTGAAATCCTAAACTAACTGCAAAATAAACTCCAAAAGTGGTAAGAGTCCCCTTGAACCAGCTAATTAATCCATGCTCCACGGCAACTGGTAGGAAACAGACACTGCATATGACTGAAGCAGCACTAAATGCAATGTGATGTGCAAGAATTTCAAGTTATAAGCCCATAACACCATCTGAATCAGAAATTTGCTACCTTCATACTTATGGACTCTATGTCAAAGCAAAAGAGATTTGGAGCAAGGATATGATTGATCACTTGTGACCAATCCAGATTATAAACTAAGGGAGAAACATAGAAAAATAATCCAATATATATGATGGTTTTGTCTTTTGCCATATTTGGAACACCTCCCATTCATTCAGCAAGGCTGAATGGCAGCTCTGCTCCTGCTGAAGGAAATCCCTTTGAGTCCAGGTAATTCTTTAAGTGTTCAGAGACTGCACAGCTGCATACAAAGCAAACTGTACTGCTGGATGCAATGTAGAGAAACACTGTACCAAGAATTTGGAACATAAACCTCACTAGAAAGCCCAAATTCACTGAGACAGGTAAGTACAACACTTGCTGCCCCAGCTGCAGTGCCAATTTGTAGCAGCACATCAGGCAGTGACAGCAGGATGTGCTGGTAAGGCCTAAACTGCAAGGCACAGTAAAGCTCTAAATTTTTCATGTGACTCCTGTGCAATAACACTCCCTTAAATAATTAAGAAACAAAACCCAAGAAAACTCAGAGTGATAAGTCCCGCTATTAACCCATTTTCCAGAACATCTCCTAGGTTTTCCAATGTCCTCAAAAATGCATTTAAGTCAAAATTCTGAACTAAAATTACAACCACCAAATAACTTGCATAAGGACTCCTTCGATAATGATGTAATCCCATCACAAAGAAAAATGCAAACAACAAAAGGCAACAAAAGACCAACAGTTATCTGAATCTCTCACTCACCCACCACAGAAGCAGTAATTTTTAACAGGTATCTAAACAAGCTGGGTGTCTGAAAGGATTTATGAACCTGTGAGACAATACAACTAACAGGGATAACTAAAGGTCATAAATTGTATTTCTTTGAACTAAAGGAGCATCAAGTAAAGTATTCTGACAAGTTCATCATCAAATTTACTTGAAAGCACCTTCAGAGATAAAAATTCCACAGCCTACTGGGAAAGTCTTCACCTGAGTTTACTTGCTGGCATTAGGAAGTTTTTCTGAATACTTTACCTGAGCTGCCCTGCAGCCATACAAACCTAACGCCTTGTCTTAGCCACCAAGATCAGAAAAACTCCCTTCTCTTTCACAGCCATCCTTTATATATTTGGATAATGCAAAATGCCTCCACTGATATTTTTCTAGACAAAAATCAATTGTTTTAGCACTTGATGTCTTTCCTGTAGCTCTTCTGTAAGCTCCAAATTCGCCATGCATTTTTTAATAACACCTTTCTAACTAGTGGTTACATATGAAAAAAGTGCAAATCAAGTTTGAAAACCAAAAATACAGAGATATTTAAACAACCAAGTAGCCTTTAAGACAAAGTTTGCAATATTTTACCTTACGTGCAATGTTAACCCACCTATTCCTGAATTGGCTCCGGTGATTATAGCCACTTTCCCACTCAAGTCACGACCCTGGAGAATTTCCATTGCAGTACTGTTCCCATCATATTTTTGTCTAGTAGTAGGTTTTACTGGATTATCTTCTACTGTAAAGGCCAGTCTTGGGTCAAGGTAGGTAGTCCTTTTGTTTATGTGGCTGCAAAAGAACACAAAAATTCAACTGTTTGAACCCTTCTTTTCTCTGCATTTAGATTTTAAATGTATTTCAACCACTGCTGTATACAATTCCAGTGGATTATTTAGATACCCAAAAATCAAAATTTTTTTTCAGTTTGATTAAAATTATCCCAATTACTTTTTTCCCATCAAACTTTTTTCCAGTTGTGACAGCATCCACTAATAATTGTATTTACATACTTCACAAGCCACCCTGAACTTCATGTGAACCCGATATACAAGGCAGAATCTTGTCAGAGGAAAAAATAAAAAAAACTTGTTACATTAAGGAAGACCATGTTCTCTTAGTATGTCTATAAAAGGACCCCACACTTGTCTTTGAAACAGTAGACACTGCAATAACTGCATTTGGATTCTGAAGCTGCATTTATTAATCTGTCTTTCCAGCTAATATTGTCACAGTATCATAACTCAGAAGGCTACTCAGCATGTAACTCAGCTGTCCTCTTTCTACATACTCCACAATTTGAGATACTTACTCTACAAAATAGACTTGTCCATTTTCATCAGTCTCCTGCTCCCATCCATATGGCAGATCTAGGAAGTATATAAAACATTAACTTTATTTTCAGGCATTAGACTACTCTTCAATTTGAAGTTTAAGTGATTTCTCAGACTGATGAGATACAATTCTGCATGGTTTTCTGTAGGTGGTGCAGCTACCTGCTGCCCTTGAATATCAGAACTTGAAAGAAGGATTGCTTCCCTAATCACACAAAATTGCTCTCTTAGAGAAGTACCATACAAAGAAGATCTAGTACAAGTGCAGTGACTGGCAGATTAAGTATAAAGACAGTCTAAAAAAATCTTTATAAAGATTATTCCATGTTATAGCAAAAAAAAAAAAAAAAGGCAAATTGTAACCATGCTTCCAAGCACATACAGATCTATACTACTCACAGTTCAGTATGTATCCCTGCTAAAATAAATAGCAAAAACATATAGGAAAAGTTATGCGTAACACATACCAAAAGCTGAAGATCAGAGCCCTCAAGTGGGCATGAAATACAATAAATCAAACCTAAATAATTCAATGAAGTTGGAAGGATAGGTAAAAGAAAAATGACACATCTTTACATAAGAAATTCTTATATAAAAGATCCTACAAAAGTACCTAACAGATGGCATTCACAGTAGTTCTAATCTTAGCTGGAAAGCACTCACTTCACTTTGATTGATTTAATATTTACTGAAAATATTTCACTTATAGTCAGATTACCAATGCCAAAAGAAACATGGCTTGCTCACAGTGTACAGAAGCTTCTGGAAGATCTGATTTAAGGCACTGATCCAAGGGCCTTGAGAAGTCATTTTCCTCTGGAAGTGCCCTGCAACACTGTCTGCCTTCAGTTCTGGCACAAATATTCACTTGGGTTGGGGGAAACAGGTAAAATGAAAATTAACGAGGCTTCCTTCTGTGCCAGGGATACTCCTTGATGAAATACATTCTTTGAAAAATACAATCCAACTATAAATATTATCTGATGGACACCAGGAACACAGAACCCCAGCTTTTGACTATATGCTTTGCAAGCCACACTAAAACAAAACCTGTAACCTGGAATTAGTACTTTGGCTTTATGGAGCAATACAGGAAAGCCATAAAACTGCAAAGTGATCACTCTACACAAACACAACCACAGAGGTAAAACCCCACTGAAATCAGCTGAATTCTGCAAGCTCAGAATCAGTGACAACTAGGAGATCAAAATTAGATCAGTTGAGTTTGTGGAGGAACCAGGTGCTTGTAATATAATGTCAGCTCGTTACAAAAGTTTAACACAAACCTCCTGCAACACGTTTCCTCTTCCCAGACTTAGGGTGTTCCCACTGTGTTTTTTCTTCTAGGTGGCTGCAGGAAAAGAAAAAGTTTAAGGTTTTTAAAAACTGTGTAATAATCCTTCTGAGGTAACCCAAAACATTGACGCAGTTCTGAAAGTAACTAACCAAAGAGCACAGGAGTCTATAAAAATTCAAACAAATGTTTGACTTCCAATCCAAGTTCTGTTGCTTATGAGAAGAAAAAAAAACGCAAAAACTCATTTAAAAATAACATTAACAGACTCAGAAAATACCTCAAAAAGATGATGATCCTTGGCAGAAGGAAGAAAGAAGCAAGAAAAGAAATTATCACCAACTAGTAGTAATAATATTAGAAAGTCTTCAAATTACAAAAGCACCTTTCTAAAACTGCTGCCTAAGTATATTGATCTGTAGGGTATAACATAAGTAAGTTGGATTTCTACATAAGCAATTGTAGCTTTGGACAGATAAGCTCATCCACAGCCCTTGACTAGCAGGATATTTATTTAATATACATAACAATGGTCTCCCATCTTTTCTTCCAGTTCTGAGACTTTATTCATTTAAATCGCTAGCAGAGTTAAAATACTCCAAAGTAAGATTTTCTGCACTATAAACTAATAAGCAAAGTCATATGTACATAAGCAAGGTCTTAAAATAACCAAAGTGCTGAAATCAGGTTGAATGTTAAAATCTCATCTTTCATTGAGTATTTTTAAATAACAACCAGGTTTTAAGAGTCAGGCAGGGATTTAATGTCCAAACTGATAGCTGCCCAAGTGTGAAATAAAGAGTGACAACAGCAACAAATAAAACACAAATAACTACAAATAACCTACAGGCCCAACAGCGATTTACACCCAACATAAGCAACTTTCCCATGTTACAGCAACCCCACAGTGACAGCACACGGTATTACAGGGATCACAGCCGGGGAGCTGAGACTACACAAGTGCACCTGTGTGACCTGAAAATAGGAGATATTTAACCGAATTACAGAAGCCTGACAAACAAATGCTGTCCACCTGGGTGCACACCTAACTCATCATAGATACTTTTAAAAGTCTTAAACCAAAATAACCTTACTCTGGCTAAACGCGTATATTAGTGATGAGGTTTAAAGTAAATTCCTAGAATATGCAGAAGTATCACTCATACAGAGTGTATAATTAAAGGCAGCAACACCTCTTCATGTCCAGTATATTTTTAGGCACACTGGGCAAGATTTTCAGACAGTAAAGATATATTCATGTTATGTCATTAAACTGAACCAGTCCAGTTTCACAAGAGTTCAGACACCGACCTGTTGAACTGACTGTGTAACAATTATGCTCAGTAATACCTTCTTACTTCACAGGTTTGTTACTTTCACTAAGCGACTCCTTCCTGAAAGGGCTTTTGAAGTCAAAGGAAATGTACAGGCAACTGACCTAAGAAAAACACCTATGGAGAAACTGCAGTGCTTACAAACAAAGTGTGGATAAACTAAAGCATTCTGTCGAGTGTTTTCAAGAGCAGAATTTGGGAGGACCAGGCGAACTCACGACGGGTGAGACTGAACCATACTTTTCCACCTTTTTGTGGAAGGGAATAACTCTTGTAGCTGTAAGCAGACGGAAGGAGACCCCAATGGCTACAGAAACCACACGAGAGGAGAGTGTATGAACATATATTCTACTAAGATAGTTCATCCTGCGGCACATTCCCTGTGTAACCTGGGAGGATGGAATCGTGTCCAGCGGCACGGGCTGAAGGTGCTAAATGCGATTCTTTATCTCTTGCCCAAGGTGTACTAAAGAGCTGAGGAACAGCGTGCACAGCTTTTAACTTCCATCGGACCCGTTTCTTCTCTGCTCCCACAAAGAAGAAAACTGGCCAGCCTGCAGTATTGTGTAAGGCTTAAGCGGAATGCAGAAAGCTCGCCCACGGAGCGCTGATGCGCACCGAAACAGCTCGGGACGGCTCCCGGCCGCCCCAGCATCATTCCCAGGCGGGCAGGTGGAGGCGGCTGGGCTCCGCAGGGGCGGCTGTGGCTGTCAGAGCCTCGGAGCCCGTCCGCACAGCCAGCCCAGCGCTGCCCGGAGCCGGGCGGGCACCGCACACTGACCCCGCGTCACCCGGTCCCGCCGCTCGTCCGTGAGGGGCGGCTCCTGCCCCGCGCCCGCGCTCCGAGCGCTCCCGGCGGGCTCGCCCCGCTCCCGCCCTTACTTGGCGTAGTAAACCCAGCCGTCCTTGGTGGTGCGCTCCTCCCAGCCCGGCGGCAGCTCCTCCTCGCTGTCCGTGTCCTCCAGCCCCGCGTACTTGAGCGCGGCCATGGGCTCGGCGCGGCCCCGCTCCGCCGGCGCGCCCCGCTTCCGCCCGGCCCCGCGGCACCATGGGAGATGTAGTTCCCGCGGCACGGCCCGGTGCGGCCGGGCACTGCGGGCACCGGGGGCATGGGCACCGCGGGGACGGACACCGCGAGGGACCCGGCTGAGCTCCGCACGGGAGTAGAAGGGGTTCAGGCCGCTCTGTTCAGCCCTAGCGAGGCACATCTGGAGTGCTCTGTCCAATTCTGGGATCTTCAGTACAAGGGAGATAAGGAGCCACCGGAGGCCCTAGAGATGATGAGGGGCCTGGAGCCCTCATATGAGGAGGGACTGCAGGAGCTGGGCATGTTTAATCTGCAGAAAAGACTGAGAGGGGATCTCATTAATGCATATAAATATCTCAAAGGTCAGCGCCGAGAGGATGGTGCAAGGCTCTCTTCTATGGTGCCCAGCACTGGGACAAGGAGCAGTGGGCTATAAACTAAAACACCAGTTCCACCTCAACATGAGGAATAACTTCTTTACATGGAGGGGGGCAGAGCTCTGGAACAGCTGCCCAGGGAGGTCATGGATTCTTCCTCTCTGGAGACATTAAAAATACACCTGGACACGTGCCTGTGCCACCTGCTCCAGGTAACTCTGCCTTGGAAGGGAGATTGGACTGGATGATCTCCAAAGGTCCCTTCCCATCTGAGCAGTTCTGTGGTTTTCAGGGCATTAGGTGCTTCCTCTGTTTTCAGAGGAGTGAATACAGCAAGACCCTGGAAAGCAATGGGAAATGAACTGTCCTTTAAGCTTTTTGCCCTTAGCTGTCTCTACCTCATCTCGGGGATGAGACTCTTCCTCATCAGGGAAGGGATCCGTGTTGAGGAAGGCCTGGCTGGAGAGAAGTACCTGCTGTGCTAACACCCACCTGGGCCCTTGCAGGTTGCTTCACCTCCTCGGAGGCACAAACACAGTCACCTTTGCCAAGCCTGGCTCACCTGCTGACACAACACAGGCAGCTGCAAAGGCTGAAGTATTCAGTGGGTTGGCACTAACCTGCAGTAACTCTGTCCTGGCAGCTGCAGCCCTCTCTCCTGTGCAGCTGTGACAGATGGAGGGGGAATCATTTCACCATTGCTCATCTGCTTCTGATTCCCGGACCTGTGTGCTGTCATATTCCTGTTTACATAACCAAACCCAGCAGCCAGCGGTTGTAACAGCATTGTTGTCCTTTGGTGGGGTGTTCTAAACAAAAAAAACAAGGCAAAGGCAGCGCTGGGCAGAGGCTGTGAGCACTTCAAAACACACCAGGTGGCAGTGCAGCCTCACAGATGCACCGCAGGCTCCGGCCCTCTAAGTCGAATTTTCATGCACTATTTGAGACACTGACCTATATCATTCCCTCACTCCCCACTAATGGCATCCATATCTGGCCAGAAAAATCAGCCTGAATTTTTTTTCTGCCTTGCTGCTCCCGTTGCTTTGCAGGTTCCCCCGAGGGATTGCATGTACTAAATTATCTCATCCTGCTAGAAATAAAAACTCATGCATCATCAACAGCCTGTTCTCATGCGAGTATTACTGGCAGTATTAAAAAAAGCTGTGACTATACTTTCTTGGGTAAACATATGGGAAGGGAAGCTTCAGTGGCATACTTGCTTCTCGTCTGAGAGGAGGTAACTGAATGGTGAGATGGGCCAGGTCCCAAGAAAATAGATTATTTAGGCTCACATCTGAAGTACAGAAAAACAGTTTTAATCTAGCAGTAATACTGTAGGGATATGGAGTTGTTAGTTTTCTTCCTGTTGCAGTCTGTCAGTACTCAGCCTCCAGCACTCTGTGAATTGCATTCAGTGGGAATGTGGAAATCATTTGTCTGACATCCTATCCCAGCCATCTGTACAGCATAAAGTCTGCATTATGCCCTGGATGAATACAGCAGCATTTCTGCATTTCAGTGATAAGGGTGCGTGCAGTGTACCCCATCCCCCCCGGTGAGGCTTACCCTGACCAGCAGAACCAAACCAGCCAAGAAAGGCTCCTGGGCTCCCTGCCCACACCTCAGCTCAGCCTTGGCTGTTTGCAATCCCTCCCCATGTGTCCAGGCTTTCTTTGCCTACCCCAGGCAACCATGAGTGTGGACTACACAGCCACACTGTCTCCATGCTTTGGCTCTGGCCCCCTCTGCAGGGACTGGGGCCAGTCTGGAGTGACCCAGCACAAGGCAGACACTGATACACTCCAGCAGAGACAAGGACTAGGATGTAGGGAGAGGATCCTTCCCAGGTGGGACTTCATGCTCTTGGAAAGGGCTATGGCCTGGGACACTCAGACCTTGATGAGGAGACAAACAGGAGTCCTGGCAGTTGACAGGGAAGCTGAGTCTCCCAAGGACCCTGCTCATCCCCAGAGTTGTGCAGCCATATATCTTTTCTTCTCCAGTGGACACCTCTTGGATCCAAGCTCTTTGGGCTACAACTGGCAGCTTTCCAACCTCCATCCACTCTTTACATATAGGGCAGCCTGCCTATGGCTACCCTGAAGCCAAAGCACCCCACAGCTTTCCCCCATGTGCACCCTGGGGTCCCAGCCTCTCTTCCATGGGCATCACTAGTGGGGTTGGTGGCCAAGGTGTGTCCCCCTTGTCCTCCGTGCCTGCCAGGTCTGTGCAGGCAGGCCCCAGCTGGCCTCAGACCCATTTCCCTGCAGCATGTTGTAAAGAGCACAGCAGGTTCTAAACATCTTTATTAGTTAGTTGGTTTATTTCCAACACAGTAACTCCTCTCTACAGCAACAGGTTAGTTAAATCCGGTTTACATATTGCTGTCTCATGAGTGCTGCGGCCTCGATACCGCTGTGACAAAACCAGGCTGCACTCAGACAGGAAAATGTGTTAAATTCCGCTGTGACTGGGAAAAAAAGGAAAACCAACAAAAATCAAAAGAACAAACCACCAGGGAAAACCAAACCAACCAACCAACAAAACCAAGGTGAGGAACTGAAGGCGAGCACGGCCACACCACCTCCAGGGAAAACACACGGCACTGCTTGGACAAGAATGCAAGGAGGAGTGAACCCAAAAACGTCAGGGATTGGGCAAACCCTTATATATATATTATATATAGGTATTTATATATATATATCATCTGGAAGGAAACGCTGAGAAAACAAGAGATCGTAGCGGTATCTACCGTAAAAAGGAGCTACGTAGCTTTCAGAGTCACACCAAGAAGGAAGCACACAGCAGAACAAAGTGAGGGACAAAGGGGGACACTGATGTTTTGGGGTGGCCTTTACTATGGGAGTGGGGAACGGGTCTCAGGGCCAAAAGCCCTCATATACCCGCTGGGAGCCCCAGGACCTCTGTGCCTTTCACTGGGAGCAGGGGTGGGGTCTGAGGGTAGAATGCTTTTGTGGGGCTGGGTGGGACCTGCTTCCTGCGGGCTGATTCTGCTCGCCCAGGGGGTGGCACCTGGTGGTGTCCCTGCTCAGGTCCCCCATGGACCACCTAGAGAGACCTGAGCACCCATCCAGAGCCAGGGCCATCCTTACCTGTGCCTCACAGCGGGCACAGGAGGGGCTGGGCGCTGCTGCTCTGGCAGCAGAGGCTGGGTGGCCATCACTGGGGTTATGCAATGACAGGGTCTCCATGCTGAGTGCGAGAGTGGCAAGAGCCACCTGGAGTTGGTGGCCGGATGGGGCCCCATGGCCCGGGGGGAGCCAAGCCCTTGAGAGACGCCCTGTTCAGTGTGCAGGCAAAATGCTGGAAGTGGAGACTGTGGATTTGGGGAGCCGTGGTAGGTCCAGCCAGCCCTATGGGCAAAGCCAGACCATGGAGTACTCCCCACATCCCATGGGTCACCCCACACTGCCAGCACCTTGCAGTGAGGCACCCTGCAGGGCAGAGGGTGCTGAGGGCTCCCCAGCATGGTGGGGGGAGTGTCTCATCTTATTGCTAATGGCTCCTCGGTGATGACACCCACAGGTTGTGGCAAAACTTGAGGTGGGATTTGCTGTGTGACATCCCCTAAAACAGTGGCCTCTGGACCCTGGAAGGCTCAGCCCAAAAGCTGGGAGTGAAACTGACAGTGTGGCAGTGGCCAAGCCAGCCCATTCCCCCCTCCCCAGTGCATTTTTGGTGGCAGGTGGTAATTGTCCTTCTTGCAACAAGGGACGAAGGAAGTGCCACCACCGGTGAGGGCATGGGCAGAGGCAGGGGGACACTCATGCCACCCTCCTGCCCTTATAGCTTCTGGAGTAGGGCTGACCTCTCTTCACTTACCCCAGGGCAGCCCTCAAGGGTACATGACTGGGGCGAAGGGACAGTTTGGGATGTGATTTCTCACGAGGCTCAGCCAGCTCTGGGGTAGCAAGTCCTGGGTGTGCTGGGGAATCCTGTGCTAGCTCTCCCTAGAGAGGGCCATCAGGGAGAAATGAAAACTGCATCCCTAGGAACAGACCAGTGACCTCCCAGTAAGCACTGCTCCCGGTTCCTGTCTTCCTTTTGGTCAGCCATCAGTTGAACTTGGGAGACCAACCTACCTCCTGTGTCCTCTCCACGTGCTGTCCCATCCCATCATCCCGTCCCATCCCAACATCCTGTCCCCACCTCACCACCCTGACCCTGCTACCCCATCCTGGCACTGTCCCCATGCCACCCACCCTCCTAAGCCGGGGCCAAGCCGATGCTAGGGAGGGTGAGGACCAGTGCAGAACCATGTGTGACTGCTGGACGAAGCCCCTCTCCTTCTCCTGTACCAGACAAGGGGATGAGGCCAACGGCAAAGAAGACAAATTGACCCCAAAGAAGCGAGGGCCCTGGTGGAGGATGTCCACGGGGCGGGTGGGTGCTGGCGGGATGCTGACGGATGGGAGATGGCTCTGAAGGAGACGTCGGCGGCGGGCGTGGACCTCAGCACGATACCTCCATGGTGTGGTTGATCTGCCCCATGGCCTCGGTGCTCTCCGAGTGGGTGCAGGCGCGTGGGCGGGTGCCATCCACGGAGCTGGCGCTGGTGAGGGAGGCCGTGCGGGAGCGTGCCAGGCGGGTCATGCTGGCAGATGGCACTGCACGGGCACAGAGACACAGCTGGGGTGCTCAGATCCTCTGAACACCTGAGGGACCTGAGCCAACATTGCCGCCAGCCCTGCCCCCCGATGCGACTGAGCCTGGGCACAAGCTTGCAGCAAGCAGTGCTGTGACAACATGAGCAGCTCCAGACTGGTAAGGGACAGCAGGGCAGGGGTGCTCTGGGGCAGGCTGAACACCAGGCTCACTCCTGGGCATGCAACCTCTGGGCATCAGGCAGTGCAGACCCCTGATGACCACGCTCCAGGAAAGGAGTGAGCTGGGATCAGAGTTCCCCTGGCTGCCCAGGGTGTGCAGGGATGGTGACACTCTCCCCCAGCCAGGATGGCTGGTGGGCACAGCTCCTGGTGCACCTGGAGGAGGGCACAATGGGCACACTGCCAAGACTGTGCCTGCAGGGAGGGGGAATTCTCCGAATGCCATTTCTCAGCCCCAGCCCTGGCTCAGGGTACCATCTCAGGCAAAGCAGAGCGAGGCAGTGGGCATCCAGCTGGGAAGGGCCAGTCCTGCACCCAGGCTGCTCCCAAAGGTGCCCAGGCAGCTCAAGGGCACAGGCCAGGCAGGCACCATGCAGCAGCGGGCACTGAGCGGTACCTGTGCCTCCACTTAGCCTGCGATCCTTCAGGTGGGTGACTGGCAGGGGCAGGAGAAGGGCAGGGAGGGCAGAGAGAGAGTGTCAGCCCTGTTGGCTGCTCTACTGGGCCAGGAGCTCCTGCCCAGCCCACGTGTGCCTGCACACGGAGCTGTCCCTGTGCACACAGACACGCAGACACACAGACACACGTGCAACAGACCTGCAAACACACACATACACACACAACAGACCTGCAAACACACACACACACACACGCAACAGACCTGCAAACACACGCACATGTGCATGTGGACTTTGCAAGCATGTACACACGTGTACACACACAACACACACGTGGTCATAAACTGCACACAACATGCACAGACTTCTGCACATGGGCTCTGCTTGCCTTTTTGCACACACACAGCCCCTGCTCATGCATGCCCACACACACACACATGCACACCTACACAGGGAGCCTGACACACACATATGTACACACACAGCCCTTGTACACACATCTGTGTGCTCACAGAGCCTGTTCACCCCTCGGCCCTGCAGACACACAGACAGACAGACCTGCAGCAGGTCAGCACACTGGCACACACACACAGGTACACACAGACCCACACCAGCCCCACACCCAGCCCCAGCACTCACTGTAGCCCATGCCTTGCAGGAAGTACTTGAAGGCTTCAGTCAGCTTGCCTGGCTGTAGGGAGAGAGCAGGGTGAGCTGAGCTGAACTGAGCTGAGCTGAGCTGAGCTGAGCTGAGGCAGCACTGAGGCTGAGATCCCCTCTCAGCCCCAAGCAGCTTCTGGAAACCCCAGTGTAAGACCCCTATGTCCTCATTAGCCCATCCACAACTAGCCGAGGACAGCACCAGTGCATCTCAGGGCCCAGTATGCCCAGGTAACTGGGGAAATTGTGAGGGCTCACCTGTGTAACCTGGGGCAACCCACCAGAGTCAGCCATCTGCAAAGAGAAGGTCCTGTTTAGTTTGGGAAGGTGCCTGTACTGCCCATCATCCCCCAGTACCTACTGGCAGGATGCCACTGGTGGGATCACCCTGCTCTCCCCATACACCCCCAGTTCCAAGGGCCATGATGGACCTGGAATGGGGAGATGGGGACACCCTGCAGCTCCAGGGCAAAAGGCAATGGGGCACTTCATAGGCAGCAGGGACCTCCTAGGCAGCCTACCTTCAGGAATGTGGTGTTGGTGGGATCCAGCTTGGAGTTACACTCCACCTGTGGGCAGAAGAGATAATATTAACACCCTAGGAAGCCAGGAGCCAAGCAGAAATTGTCCACATGCACCACCACTGGCACACAGCATTCCAGCTGGCAAATCCCACCCCATCCAGAAGCAGACAGGGCACTAGGTGAGCAGAACCACCATCCCCCGCCATGGGACAGAGGGGACTTTCCTCCTATCAGTCTGGGCAAGGGCAGGGACTGGAAAGGGAGGTGAGGGGACTGGTGAGGCATTCTGTGTCACACCTGTGTGTACATGCCAGCAGGTGTGTGGGTGCACGTGGCTGAGCAGGGAGTGTGCCCGTGTGCCAACACTCATGTGAGCATGCACAGCGTGAGCACATCTGGGCATATGAAGAAGGGGAAGTTTTCCAGGTGTGGCAACCCCACAGAGATGCATGTGCACAGGTGCCCACACGAGCAGGCAGGTCTACACACGAGCACGCTCCCAGCCCCAGGGGTGCTGTGTGCCTGAGCAGGGAGTGAACATGTGTGTGGGCACCGCCCGCCTGCCACCCTGCAGGCTCTGCCCCGTCACTCACCACCCCCTCCTCAGTAGGAGCGTTGTCTCCGACCACCAGCATCACGGGGCAGCTGGAAGTGAGAGGAGAAAGGGGCCTGGTCAGGGTTTGGTCTCAGTGAATTTCACTGCCCCAGGACCCCTCTATGACTTGCTGGCGTGACTCTTACCGCAGCGTCTTGGCATTGGGCACAGTCCCAGGCCGGTTGATGTCCAGGTCCCTGCGGCTGATGGAGGAGAAATGCCAGTGTCAGCTCATGGGCAGGTGCCACCACCAGTGCCATAGCACAACAATCAGGCCACTGCCAGCCCCAAGAAGCCACACCCAGCCCCGCTGTCCCGACACCTTGTGCATGGGGGATGCCACGGCCATCTCTGCCACAGCCTAAGCAGAGCCCATGCAACAGAATGCAGCACCCAGCACAGTGGCAGGGCTTCCAACCCCCTGCATGCATGGGACAGCATCTCTGCCCCCTTTCCCAGGCCTGTGCCAGCACCCAGGGCAGGAGGAGATGTGGGAATGTGTACCCATGGTGGTGGGCTCTGGGACATGGCAAGGCTCTGGCTCAGGTACCACCACTCCCATATCCCCAGCCAGCAGTGGCAGACAACTTTGCACTGCTGCCTGCATGCACTGGAGGGTGATGACAGCAGCCAACAGGGGTCTGGGTTCCCACAGTGACCTCAGAGCCACCCACCAGCACTGCAGCCCCTCACCCTAGCACAGACAGGACACAGCCCAGCAGCACTGGAGCACTCACCCATTGTACATGTTGAGGAAGAGCTGGAGGTTGAACTGGTTCACCACGCTGCCGATCTGCTGCCGGTAACTCTGCACCAGCTCCGTGTTGTTCATCAACTCTTCCTGTGCCAGCAGGGGATGGAGATCAGGGCAGGTGCTGGGCACACACCCTGCTCCCCCAGTCCTGCCCATGCCATGCCAGCCAGCATGGATGAGGAGGAAGATGCTGAGCACTGCAGCTGAGCAGCACACCCGGGCAAGACATGGGCATAAATCACACACTCATCAGGGTTAAGCCTCAGAGACCAGGCAGGGCTTGACTGACCCCACTCTGCACATAGGACAGGTCCAGTGGCACTGTGGCACCTGGCAGGGCACAGCCCAGGTGACCCAGCTGGGATGCTGGGCCAGGGGCTGGTGGCAGGGGCCTGGAGGATGCACAGCCCTTACCTGGCTGAACAGGTGGGACAGGACAATGTCTGGCAGTGTGCTGGTGAGGCCAGAGAGCTGTGGGGGGAGCACAGGGAGTTACTGCACTGCCAGGGCTGCCTCCTTCCCCAGGAAGCCACCAGGACTGGGAGGAGGGGTCAGGGTCCTGCCCACCTTGGCAGCTGCCCAGTCAATCCAGCCTTTACCATTGGGGTCGATGTTCATAAGGACCAGCCCTTCGACCAGGTCAGGGAAGATGAGCTGCAGTGAGCAAGAGAGGAGAGGCTCATAGGGGAGGGGAGATGTGCCCTGGGCAGCCCCCCACCAGAGCCACTGCACAGGCATTGCATGGAGCTGATGTGACCCTGTCCTGGGAGCAACGGGAGGCCTGTGCCAAGACTGCCCAGCCACTGTGGCCTTGGTACTGCTGTCCTGGGCCCCCCAACCCTCCAGGAACCTTTGCAGCAACAGAGACTGCCTGGAGGTATCAGCTCCTGCTCTTCCCCATGCCCTGGACTGACAGCAGGTACAAGCAACTCAAGGCCAGCCTCTCCCAACCCCAGGCTCACCGCAAACTTGGCCAGCACATAGGCTCCTGCCCCAACACCGATCCCAATCACGTACTTGAACCTGGAAATATGGAGAGGTCCATGTGAGGGGACAGTGGGCTCCAACATGTTCCCTGGGACACCCCTCCACCCACATCAAGAAGACTTGCAGGATGCCAGCTTACAGAGACAACACCCCCAGCCCCAAATCCTTGTCCATCTGTCCATCTCCCTGCCCAGGATCCTCAGCCAGCAGTGGTAGAAGAGAGGCTGACTCACCCGAAATGCTGCACCACACTGGGTAACATGGCAGCCAGCTGGTCCATGGATGGATACTGGTACCTGTGGCACAGGGAGGCACAGGATGGTGGTTATGGAACCTGTTCACAGCAGAGTGCCTGGGACAGGGCAGCTGGGCTGCTTGAAATGGGCAGGGAAATGCCACCCACCTGCAAACCACCCTATTGCCCACCCTGGGCCAATCATCTGCCACAGGCTTTAGCACAGTTTGGAAAGATCCACAGGCAGGGCACAAGTGCCAGGCAGCAACAACCCACGGGGTAGAGAGGTGACATCCCAGCAGGCACAGTGAGCCCCTGCAGCTGGCACCTACCCCTGAGGGAACTGTGAGGCTCCTGCCTGCTGTCCTGGCGCGTCCACGTGGCACACCACAAAGTGCTTCGTGATCTCCTGCATGTCCTCGTAGTTGAAGAAGGTGTTGAAACAAAGCTTGTCTGTCAAAGGGCAGGTGGGTATCAGAGACCAAACACCCCAACACTGGGGTCTGGTGGGCCAGGGGAACATGGACAGAAGCTGACCACCCTCCCACTGCCCTTCAGCCACGAGGTGACATGCCACCAAAACCATTCCATCCCCTTCCCTCCAGGCTCCTTGTCCTCACAGCAGAGACCACAGCTACTGTTAGCAAGGGCTGCATGCCTACAGGTGTCAGGAGGCATGGGGATGGACAGACACAGCCAGCAAAATGAGGAGTTTGGAGTGACCTCATTGGGGAGCTTCAGAAGGATGGGACTGAGGAGTGCAGAGCCCAGGATTGCAAGGCCACCCAGTGGGCAGCAGGATTGGCAGCCTGGGGTATTAGCCCTGTCCAAAATCCCCAGAAAGGGCTCAAGCAAACACAGGATTTGAGGAACAGCTGCAAAACTCCCTGCTCGGAAAGAGTTAAAGAAACATCCCCAGTGCTGCCATGGACAAGACCCCACCACTGCAGTGGGACACAGACATTGCTGGGGCTTGGAGGCTGGGACATCCCTCCCAAAACACGGGATGAGGCAGGCTGTAAGGCCCATTGCAGCCAGCATGATGTGCAGCTGAACAGCCAGAGCTGCTGCAATGGTGACACAGCTCATGTAGCATGTCAGTGACTCACCCTCAGCCGCCAGCCGAGCGAGCGGGAGATGCTTCTCCCCACTCACAGGGAATTGGGCATCCTGGCTCAGCAGGAGGGCACAGCCCAGGACAGGCTCTGGGGTTCAGGCTGACAGAAAGTGCAGCATCTCCACACTGGAGCCCCAGCTCGGGGTCCCTCCTTCCCTGCTATTCCCAGTCTCTTTTGTCCCCAGTGTGCCCTGCTGCCAGCTGGGTCCATGCTTTGAATACCAATGGGCTGGCAGCGGCAGTGAGGACCAGTCCAGCATCCCCCAAATCCCGTCCCTGCCTGGTGTGGGCAGGCAGGCAGCCAGCACCGGGGTGGCCAAGCACTCCTGGCTGTGCCTGGCCTGGGCTTTGTGTCCAGCTGAGCATCCAAACTCCCCTGGTGCTTTCAGATGCCTGCGGGGACCCCATGCAGCCGCGGGTGGAGGCAAAGGAGCTGATCCAGGGGCGATGTCCTGGCACCCCATGGAGCCTCAGGCTCAGCCCTGCCTGCCCTGCAGCCCAGCCCAGGAGCAGCACTCACGGTTGAGGCCCACATCGTGGTAGGTCAGGATGGCCGGGCGGTTCCCCTTGGGAGAGCCCCGGATGACCACGTGCAGCAGCCCATAGGGGGTCTCAATGTCGTGTTCCTGGGGAAGAGGAGAGATGGGTGATGCCCACCTGCCCTAAGACATCCTTCCATCCTCTCCTGCCCCGCCATCACACCCTTCACTGCTGCTTCCCCAAATGGCTGGGTCCTGAGGGAAGACATGGGAAAGAGGAGCAGCTGTCCCAGGAAAAAAAACTGGGCATCCCAGAGGGGATAGAAAACAGGACAAATGGGAAGGGAAGGGAAGGNCCTGGGAAGGGAAGGGAAGGGAAGGGAAGGGAAGGGAAGGGAAGGGAAGGGAAGGGAAGACTTTGGATAGGATCATAGGGTGTAGGATTGGACATGTGTATCATGGGATAGGATCACAGGATGGTATCAAGGGATGGATCCAAGAGGGCTTGAAAGAGAAGGATAATAGGATGGGATAGGCGGACCACAGGACAGAAGAGGAGATCTTCAAGGGTTTGAGACTGAGAAAATTTTGGCAACAGGGTAGGGGGTCACAGCATGGCCCAGATGGGTGCAGATTCAATGTGTCTGGGACAAACAGGCAGAGGTCAGACCCTGGACAGCACTCCAGGAAATGCTGCAACCTGATCCCAAAATTACAGTTAAAGCAACTTTAAAACCCCTGGTCTGAAATGGCAGTGCCTCCACACAGACAAAAATTATCCTGTGCCTCAGCTTCCCTGTCTAGGAGGGCTCCTTTCCTTCCACATCCTGGCCCTTTCTCCCAGCCAGCATGGGAAACTGAGCTCCCCAAGGACAAGGGACCAGAGGTCCCCTTCAGATGACCGTGCCTGCCAGACAGTCCAGCAGCAGTGACCTCGAGGCTAGGATCTGCTGGGTGCAGGAGCATCATGTGCAGAGCAGAGCAGGGCAGGGGATGATGGCAGGGTGCCCAAGCATCACTGCTGGCACTGGAAGCCCCACGGCTGGGCTGGTGGGAGGGGAGCAGGTACGTGGATGCTCACGCGGGTTCCACGCCACCAAGGACTCTGAAGGGCACGGCCCTGGGTGGGAGGAACTGCCTGGGGACATGGTCTCCTCACTGCAGTGCCTCCCCTCACTGAGACCTGCTGTCCCTGGGGGAACACAGTGGCCAAAAGCAGATTCAGGGTTCTGTGGAGACATCTCTAGGCTTGCAAGGGCACCCTGACACCAGCCCTTATCCACAGCTGCATCAGGCAGAAGTCTATGAGCAGTGAAATCCCTCTGCAACAACAGATTGGGACACTGAGGCAGAGGAAGGGCCTGGCCCAAGGTCACAGAGCAGGAGGCATCCATGTGGTCTGGCCCTGGGCACACGGCTGCCTCCTTGCCATCACCATCCCCGTGGTCCCCATCACAGCCCAACAGCTCAGCTTTCAATCCTACCCCAAAATCACCTGTCCAAGGTAGCAGATCCATCCTCAGCACTGCTCCTTCCTGCCCCCCACTCCCCACCAAGCCAGGCACATCCTGCCCGTGGTGCAGCCTCTGCAGCACTGCTGGGTACCACAGCCCTGCCCTTTGCCGCAGGGATGCTCGCTGGGGGAAGGGGCTTGGGATGCAGGAGATGCAGGGGATGCAGGCAGCAAGGAGAGAGGGGCACAGACAACCCACATCCCCAGCGAGGAGGGGTATGGGGGTCTCAGCCCCCACAGGTGTCTGACAGAGCCCATCCATGTCCAGGCTACCTGCTCACCGCTGCAGTGCTCCCACCTCACTCACACCCTCTGCACCAGCCTGTTCCCTCCGGGTGTTGCCATCACCGCAGAGGCAGGAAAGCAACTGAGGGGCTGCTTCAAAACAGCCAGAGACCCTCTCCCTCTGCAGCTCAGGGGGCAGGCAAGGGGCAGCACACAGCCCCAGCACGGGCCACAGCTGCTCACCCTCAGCCTCGGCACGGCATCTCTGCCGGGCTCGGGGAGGACACGCTCAAGGACAATGCGTCCCCAAAACCTGCAGCACATCAGGGATGCGGCAGCAGCGCTGGGACAAGGAAGGGCTCCCCAGCAGTGGATTCTCCCTGCCCCAATGCCTGCCTGACCCACGCTGAGCCCTGCTGGGTGCAGAGGCCCAGCCTGGGCAAGCAGGAGAGACGCTGGGGCAAAACACCTGGGGAGGGAGGGAGAGCAGGGAGCACGGGCACGGCGGTACCTACCCCATCCCAGCACTCCGGCATGGCGAGGAACTGGGCGGGCGAGGATGCTCAGGCAGGGCGGGCCAAGCGGGAGGTGCCGGTGTGGGGCACAGGAAAGCAGCGGCGGGGCCAAGCGGAGCTCTGCGCTGGCTCAGCCCCTCGCCTGGATTTATAGCGGAGCCCCAGCCCTGCGCTAAGCCCTCCCTCGCCCTTCCCCCTCGGCAGGTTTGGCCTCCATTGCGGGCGAGCGCCGCGATGGGGCCAGCACTCAGCCATTGGCTGCCGCGGGAATTATTCATGCTCCAATTGGCCCCAAATACCCTTGTTTATGAAGAAAAAACGCCTGGCACCGCGCGGTACCTTCTCCATCTTCCCTCTTTGGGCAGACGGAGGCAGGCGGGGTGTCTGGACTGGCATCCCCCAGCGCGGCCGGGGCAGCGCTCCCTGTGCCCGCTGCACACACCTGGCTCCAGCCCCACGGAGCGCACCGAGCCACGGCTGAGCCCGCAGGGCCAGGGGCCTGCAGCCATGCCCAGGCAGCGGGCAGCACACACATAGCCACAGATGGACACGGGCACACCCCAAAAAACAGGAGAAGGACACGGCTGGCATGCTCTGCCACGTGCACATGACCACGCGTGTACATGCACAGGAACACGTACCGACACAGATACACAGGGGCCGGGCAAAACCGTGGCTGGCAGTGGAAAAACTGGGAAAATTATTACCATACCCACACTGAAGCACATGCATCCCCCAAAATGCTTGTGGCATACCCCCAGGCCAGGCTCTGTGTGTGTCAGCACGTGTTGCTGTACATGTATGTTGTGGTCATGTGCACACCAGGAGCACACCTGCTGCATCCTCCTCCCGTGTGCTCAGCATCACCAATGCTTGTGGATGCACAGCAAGCTGCACACCTGCAGAACCTTGCACATGTGTGCATGGAGGGGCACACACATGTGCACATGTAAACACTGCCCTGACACCTGTGTCACCTCACCCAGCAGCACACTCATCCCAGCTGCTGCAGGATGATGGCACACAGGGGATGTGCAGGGTTTAGCCCTGTCCTGGGCATCACCAGTGGCCCGCAAATAAAGCAGGAGGAGGGACAATCCAGCAGCTCCAAGGGGTTGGATCATGTCCCTGAACTGACACATGCTGTGTGCATACACAGGCATGAGTTTTCCCATGTGAACATGTGTGCAGGCAGATGATTTCTTCCCTGATTCCAACGAGGCCTCTTGCCACCACAGCCCCAAAACCCCGCAGCAGTCTGTGGGTGCCCTCCTCCTGCCTGCCCCTGTCCAACCCAGCACCACAGCCCAGCTTGGCATGACTGGCACAAAGCTGGGCAATCATGGATGGAGAAGGAGTCCCACAGTCCCTTCAATGCCTTTCAGAAATCCACTGAAAGCCATGTCCTACAAACAAGTCAGGGCTGCACAGCCAGAAGTCTGGGAGAGAGGACAGACAGGCAGAGGGATGATATTCATGCTGGTTCCACCAGAGAGGCTTTACTCTGCACTGCTTTGTCCTGTGGGGAGCTCAGACCGAGGCCTGGAAAGAGACACCTCTGTGAATGAAGGACCATGTGTGATGGGGAAGGCCAGGTTCCAGGTGGTTCCTGGCACTCCAGGTGCTATTTTTGCTTTCCCCAGCTCTGATGCCTGTAGAGCCAAAGACCATGACAGCCACAATCCCCAGGAAAAAAACAAGAGATGCAGGGGGACAAAAAAAGACAGAAAGTGGTTAACAGAAGACAGAAGGGGTGGAAGAGCCAAGGTGTATGCCAAAAGGGCTTCAGGGAGATGGGAGGGCTGAGCAAGGCTGACTTTGCTTGAATAGCATCAAATGGGATTGCCACTGCCTTGGCTACTAGCCCATTTGCCTGGCAGATGGCCCAGACCTCCTGCAGGATCCAGGGCACCCAGGTCCCAGGGCACCTGCCCTCTACTCTCCTGCACCTTGGCTTATGTCCCAAGGGCTTTGCTTTGACTGGTGGCAGAAGTGGGGGCTCCCCAGTCCCCCCCAGTGCCCCAGCCAGGCCTGAGCATCCCATCAATGACTAGCTGGAGGGAGGAGAAGACGAACAGTGAAGAGTTAAGCTGGGGGCTGGATTGGATTATCCCAAGGAGGTGAGCCTAGAAAACTGGGTAAGATCTCCCCAAAGAATGGCAGACAGCCCCCAGACTTTGCACTTCACCAACTTGCAAATGTCATAGTGAAGAAAAGGAGGGGGTTGCCCTGGCATAGCCCAGGAAACTCAGTCCATCTCTACCCTGAGGCTCTTGGAGGGGAACCAAGAGGACACAGGGTCTGGCTGGCTTGGGAAAAGCTGTCTTGATCATTGCCCAGTTCCTTTTTTAGGTCCCAAGGGCATGGAGGTGCATCCCTGTGGCATTTGCTGTCCAGAACTGCTCCACTTGGGCACCACCAGGGACAAAGTTCAGTGCCACCATGGGCCAACCCCTGAAATACACAACACTTGTCCTGGGAGGGTCACTGCTCTTTAATATCCCCTGTGTGCCAACCAAGCCCTGCCCCAGCACAGCTGAGTGAGAGCCATACTGGTGCCTCTGGTGCTACTGAGAGCTCTGGGCAGCCTGGCACTGCCACCTCCCTCCCCTCCTCTCCTCGCTCTCTCTCCTCTCTCTCACTCTGGTGACACCAAGAGGTTTCGTTTCCCATCAGAAGCCCTGAGCAAGCAGAGCAAGGAGCAGCCCAGCCCTACACACCCTGCTGCTCCCAGCCCCAGCACCCCACCAGCTTTGCAGCTGCTGGGGAGGGCATAATTTTAATTATTTTGTGGCTTTTGAGAGGGCCATCAGAAATGTCCCACTCTGTGAATCACAGCAGCCATCCCCAGCACCGTGCCAAAGGCCTTGCTCCCTTACCAGCTGCACCCTCCCAGCCACATGGGGGACAGACACTGAGTGGGCCAGCCCCAAAATCTGGGCCCTGCTAAAACAGGGACCTGTGCTCCCCTGCCCTTATCCCAGGATGAATAAAATCCACATTTCTTTTGTCCTTACAGGTGCTGTTGTTTGAGTGCCGTACCTGCAAGGCTCAGCCATCACCACCCAAGCCCACCCTCCCCATGGTCCCACTGCTGGCAAAGTGGCAGCACAGAACCTGAAGTCAATCACTGGTGTCCCCTGGCAGGGAAACACTTTGGGAGAGGGACAGGCAGCAAGCTCGCAGCCCCACTACCCTCCCTCCCCACCACCCTCCCACAGAGGGATCCTGGTGCAGGATGAGCCTGAGCAGAGGTGTGAGAGTGATGCAGACCAGCGTGGGAGCCAGGCACGAGCTGAGCTCCCATGAGTCCCAGAGCTGTATCCTGGGGCTCCTCTGGAGAGCAGAAATGGAGGTACAAGATGGGCAGGTGGCAGCCAAGGGAGCAGAGTGACCCTGTTCTCCAAGAGTGGTGGGTGGTATAGGGGGCAATGCCCCAGCCCTCCAAAAGAGAAAGAGGCTTTCAAACATCCTTATGTAAGCAGGGAGCTGGCATCGCCTGGGAAACCATTGCCATGGCAATGGTAGAGGGGCTGGAAAAGCAGCTCAGCCTTCCTGAGAAGAAATTGCCTGTTTTAAAGGTTTTGTCCCCAGCCCGTGGCCAAGTGCCCACCAGCCGCATCCAAGTGCCAGCACAGAGATGCCTGGCAGCATCCTCCCATCCCCTCCTGACAAGGACCATGATGGATGTGCAGCCCCGTGCACAGACACTGACCAGGCACTGCATCCCCACGAAAAAGGGACAGCAACACCCCTGATCCACTCAGTGCCCCACAGCCTTCCCCAGGCACAGGCTGCTGTTCCATGTGAAACCCGGGGGTGGGCAGCACCTCCCATGGCTGGTCCTACCTTCCAGTCTGTGTCCACAGTGGAGAGGAAGACGTCTGAATTCTCCTGGGATGAGAAGGAGCCATTAGGGACAGAGACACCCTCACTTTTGCAGCACCCTCCCACCCAGCTCGCAAAGCCCCCTGACACCACAGGCACCCACTCCGTGGCTGCAGGGGACACAGTGTGCACACACACACCTCCACAACAGCTGCACACAGGCTGATGGCACACGGGGGGTGTGCTGTGTGTTACCTGTGTGTGCACACACACAGGTGTGTGTTAACATGATGTGCAACCTCTGCACACACATCCATCATCCCACCATACCTGAGCCACGCGGGCTCATCACCACCAGCACGCACACACTGAGGACCACAAATGTGCACCCAAAGCCAGCACACACACAGAGTACCACACACATGCCCAGAGCCAGCACACAACCCCTCCCAAGCCCTTATGTCCTGTGGGGCATCACATGCAGGAGCCAGAGCCAGCGTGGTCACCAAACTCACCAGCTCAGCGTCCTGTCCCCGCAGCAGCGGCTTCTCCTCGGTGAAGCGCAGCTCGTGCAGCCCTGCCATGGTCATCTCCTGCAGCAGCAGCCCTGCCCAGGGCAAGGGAGATGTCAGGGCAGGTCCTGCCTCAGCCCTCTTTGCCCCAGCCCTCCAGAGCCCCATGGGTCTCCCCCCCGTAGGGATGGGACCCAAATCAGCTTCACTCCACCCATCTACCATGGGGGCTTGGTGCTTCAGCTTGTGCAGGGGCTGCAGTAAGCCCCACTGCTGGGAGCTGGCAGCAGGCACAGAGCAGACAGTGCCTAGATGAGCTCAGATCCCAGCTCCTACCCAGGTCCAGTTCTCCCAGTAAAGGACAAACCTCTCTCCAGGGCAAACTGAGGGACCAACCTCATATGTCCATGCTGGTCACCTCAATAAGCACCCAATCCAGAGCAAGAACATCCAAATTCCCATCCCAGATTTCAGCATCAGTCAAAGACAGAAAATCCAAAATTTTGGCCAGTATTAGGCTGCAGATTAGTATGAATGGGACAGAGTGAGATCTCCCTGCACAGGCAGAATGAGGGGTGATGCTTCTCAGCCATGCTGGGAGGCAGAGGGATGTTCCAAGCAGAAAGAGAACAGAGAGACAGCCTGAAGTTTGTTGGAAAAAATCCACATGTGAAGCCTTTGCTCCCAAAGCCTTCTCCTTGTCTGTGGATCAGGTGCTGGCCAGTCGGTACCTCAGCCCCACGACTTGGAGGGACACATTTCTCCATGGAGCCGCCACTCAGCAGCGGTGTGAGACTGGGTGCTGCTGACCCCAACCAGCACTGGGATCTCCAAAAACACCCCCAGGCACAAACCCAGCTCAGAGAGCGAAATAGAGCAAGGAGATCTGCAGCTGGCTGCACACAGAAGGTGAAAGACATGGGGACACAGGGAACAGTCCAGGCTCTCCTGTCTTTAAATGGGATGGGTAACTGGCAAGTCCCAGTGCCAGGGGATTATCTGCACACAGGCAGGATCCAGATCTCAAGCATTGCCTTTGCAGCCTCTCTTTTCACCCTTTCCACAAGACCAAGCCTTTGGACAAGTTGTTGCTTCTCCAAATGGGCCAGCACTGATCCCATGTCCCCTCAGCTGTGTCCCCCCCGTGCAACCTCCCAGGACATGGGGATGGTTTGGGCTGTACGAGCACCGCAGCAGACATGGACCCTCTCCATCCACACAGCCTCAGCTGAGCCTCCTTCAGATTTCATCCACTTCCAAACCTACATCAGTCCAGGCTGACGATGTAGAAAGGCCAAGAAATGCCATGAATATTGCAAGGCCACCAGGAATACAGGTGCTGGTCATAAACTCTTCTCCAAAGTCGGGGTTTGCTCCTCTGACCGGGTTTTCCATTCAAAACTCAAGCAGGCTGTGCCACCTGCCTGCTTTCTGCAGACACGGCACTTTGCCTTGCTCCTTGGGAGCCATCCAACAATCCAGAACTGTTTGGAGGGAGAAACACCACTGCGAAGCCTCTCGAGATTCCCAGGGCACCAGGAGTCTCCATGTCACCCCCTGCCCAGAGGGTCCCACCAGGCTGGGGGATGTCAAGAGGTGCCATCAGCCCCATGGAGAGGCACAAGTGAGGGGCAGGCTGCTCCAGGCTGGGCTGCTGCTGCTGGGGACATGGCTCTGTGCACAGGGACAGCCCTGGCCTGCAGCCTGCCAGCACAGGCGAGCCAGCACAGCCTGCAGAGCCACCAACTGAGCAACCCCACAACCCCGGGGGAGAAAAACAGGAGAAAAATCAGCCTCACCAATAGCTGGGTCTGAGAGAGAGCAGGAGCGTCCCACGCTGAGCACACCAACCCACTGTGTGGCCACGGCCCCAGGGTGGCTGGGAACAGCACTCAGTCTATGGTGAATGCCTTTAATAATTACAGCCTGCAGCTAATATGGGAGGGAGGGTGGCTGAGCCATGAGGAAAGGCCCCGTGACCTTGTTCGTGTGGTGGGGGGAAAGCTGGCCCAGGGGGGACGTGGCAGAGCCCTGCACCAACCAGCATCCCCAGAACAGGGTGGACAGTCTCCTAAAGTGGAGCTGAGTGTGGGAACAGAGGAGGGATCAGTAAGCCAGGGATCAGTAAGCAGGGTCACAGCCATGCTACCACCTTCCCTGGGTGCTCTGCTTCCCATGCCACCCCACAGGAACCCTTGTCCCTACTCCTGGCAGCGTAGCTGTGGGGCTGTGGGCAGTCTCACCCAGCCCCACTGGGCCACTATCGCTGTGGAGGGCTGGTGAGGAAGCCACAGCTCCAGGTCTCCTAGCCAAAACAACTTGGCTCCCATCTTATGCCAGAGTAATGTGCCCAGCAATCAGCCCTTTTCCTTAGAGCTCACTCCAATGCTCCCCAACAAGCACCCATTCCCAGAGTAACAGGCCAAACACATCCATCTCTGCTCCCACTCTGCCTTCCCAGTGTGGTGCCACAGTTTCCTAGGCACAGCCAGGACACATCTCTTCCTTAATTCCCAATCAGTTCCAAACCCAGCAGGACATAAGTGCTCTGTCTGAGACTAGTGCTCGGCCCCACCAGGGCCCTGGCACTGTGTGTATAGATGGGGACAGGAACAGCCACATTGGCTTACCTTCCCCAGGGATCTGCAGCCCACTGCTGGCTCACTGGAGGAGAACCAGCTTGTAGGATGATGATGATGATGATTATTATTATTATTATTATTATTATTATTACTAATCATGATCACGACAAGGCTGTGAGCTCCATTTCCCACTTGGCAGCATGTTTGCTCACAGGGCAGGGATCCCTCAGGTGTTGCCTCAGCCTCACAGGAGTCCCCATGCTGAGGACCTGTGTGCTGCCCTGGCACGGAGGTGCTGCCCACAGGATGTTGGCACGGATACCTCTGGCTGACTGAGCGGTGTGCAATGAACAGGCAGACAAATCGGGAGAAGTGAGGGCTGGCCCCTGCCAGGCACTGAAGCCAAGGCAGCCTTCAGTGAGGCTGGAAGAGGGAGGAAGGGAACTTGCAGCTCAGTCCGAGCCACAGCCGTGTGCCCACAGCATTGCCCCTTGAGCAGGACCGATGGGGGAGCACGACTGGGTGAAGGAAAACCCCAGAGTGACACAGCCTGGACCACATCCTGCTCCACCGGTGCAGGAGGAACACCCACAGCTTTCTCTGAACCCGTGAGGGACACAGGTCTGTCCCCAGCAGCCCCCATAAACCAGCCTGACATTGTGGTCCGGCTGAGGGGCGCAGGACCAGGCACCAACACCGGGAGAGCCGCCAGGCCGGGGGACATGCCAGGGAGACAGGGTGCCACTGATGGGCTGAGCAGGGTCCGGGGGTGGCGGTGGCAGCAGGGGGCTCTGTGGGGGCTCAGGCTGTCTCGCAGCGGCTGTTGCTAAGAGCAGCCTCCTTCGCNCCCCCGGCCCTGTAACCCCACGGCCCCTGCCCGTTTCACATCCCCGTTCCGGCACGGGCGGCCGGGCCGTACCTGTCAGGAGCTCGATCTTGTGCCGGAGCACCTTCATGCCGGGGCGGCGGGTCCCGGCGGGCGGGGCGGGCTGCGAGGGGCGGTGGCGGCCCCGGCGGGGGGCGAGCGGAGCCGGTGCCGGTGCCGGTGTTGGTGCCGGTGCCGGTGCGAGGTGCGCGGGGCGGCGCAGGGGCTGGGCTGGGCACGGCCCCGCCGGCCGGATCCTCCTCCCCTCGCCGGGGCCGGAGGGGAGGGACGGGGCCGGGATGGGGAACGGGGGCACCAGGAGAACAACGGCGCTGGGAGAGGCGGGGGCGAACGGGAGATGGGGACTGGGGGGTCANAGCACCCATTCCCAGAGTAACAGGCCAAACACATCCATCTCTGCTCCCACTCTGCCTTCCCAGTGTGGTGCCACAGTTTCCTAGGCACAGCCAGGACACATCTCTTCCTTAATTCCCAATCAGTTCCAAACCCAGCAGGACATAAGTGCTCTGTCTGAGACTAGTGCTCGGCCCCACCAGGGCCCTGGCACTGTGTGTATAGATGGGGACAGGAACAGCCACATTGGCTTACCTTCCCCAGGGATCTGCAGCCCACTGCTGGCTCACTGGAGGAGAACCAGCTTGTAGGATGATGATGATGATGATTATTATTATTATTATTATTATTATTATTACTAATCATGATCACGACAAGGCTGTGAGCTCCATTTCCCACTTGGCAGCATGTTTGCTCACAGGGCAGGGATCCCTCAGGTGTTGCCTCAGCCTCACAGGAGTCCCCATGCTGAGGACCTGTGTGCTGCCCTGGCACGGAGGTGCTGCCCACAGGATGTTGGCACGGATACCTCTGGCTGACTGAGCGGTGTGCAATGAACAGGCAGACAAATCGGGAGAAGTGAGGGCTGGCCCCTGCCAGGCACTGAAGCCAAGGCAGCCTTCAGTGAGGCTGGAAGAGGGAGGAAGGGAACTTGCAGCTCAGTCCGAGCCACAGCCGTGTGCCCACAGCATTGCCCCTTGAGCAGGACCGATGGGGGAGCACGACTGGGTGAAGGAAAACCCCAGAGTGACACAGCCTGGACCACATCCTGCTCCACCGGTGCAGGAGGAACACCCACAGCTTTCTCTGAACCCGTGAGGGACACAGGTCTGTCCCCAGCAGCCCCCATAAACCAGCCTGACATTGTGGTCCGGCTGAGGGGCGCAGGACCAGGCACCAACACCGGGAGAGCCGCCAGGCCGGGGGACATGCCAGGGAGACAGGGTGCCACTGATGGGCTGAGCAGGGTCCGGGGGTGGCGGTGGCAGCAGGGGGCTCTGTGGGGGCTCAGGCTGTCTCGCAGCGGCTGTTGCTAAGAGCAGCCTCCTTCGCAGCCCAGCGCATTCGTCGGGGCAGCGGGGAGACTCCCAGGGGAGGCTGGCCGAGGAGCAGGCAGGCACCGCAGGGATGCTCCAGCAATCCCCCGGGTACCCCCACCCCCCGGCTGTCTGCTGGGCGGCCTCCCTTGCCAGGGGGCTACCGACTCCGTTTCCCCTTTCCCCAGCACCCCTGGGCTGGGCTTTCCCCGCCGCAGCAAAGGCATCACCTCCCGGACCCCAAAAAGGAGCCGAGCCGGCAGCCCACACCTGCGGGAGCAGGGGCAGGCAGAGCAGGGGGTGGGGGCAGCTCCACCTCCGAGGCAGGGGCTGAGGGCTCTCGCCACCCCCGGCCCTGTAACCCCACGGCCCCTGCCCGTTTCACATCCCCGTTCCGGCACGGGCGGCCGGGCCGTACCTGTCAGGAGCTCGATCTTGTGCCGGAGCACCTTCATGCCGGGGCGGCGGGTCCCGGCGGGCGGGGCGGGCTGCGAGGGGCGGTGGCGGCCCCGGCGGGGGGCGAGCGGAGCCGGTGCCGGTGCCGGTGTTGGTGCCGGTGCCGGTGCGAGGTGCGCGGGGCGGCGCAGGGGCTGGGCTGGGCACGGCCCCGCCGGCCGGATCCTCCTCCCCTCGCCGGGGCCGGAGGGGAGGGACGGGGCCGGGATGGGGAACGGGGGCACCAGGAGAACAACGGCGCTGGGAGAGGCGGGAGCGAACGGGAGATGGAGACTGGGGGATCACGCCGAGCGTGCAGCGCTGGGGGCTGCGGGGGTTGCACGGGGGATGGAGGCTGCCGGGGGCACACATCACCCTCTAGGGAACCAGGCAGGTCCCAGAGTGGGACCGTGATGGCCAACAGGTCAAACAGGTCCCTGTGGTCGTGGAGTCCCAGAAGTAGGGGACAGCGGGACCCCTCGGGAGCCCCAGGTATGGACCATGCACAAAGGGTCTGGGGTCTCCCTGAGAGCAGGGGAAGGTGATAATCGAGGTGCTCGGGGAGGATCTGGGACAAGAGGGGACCTGTGCACAACAATGGTACCTGGAACATAGCCATTGGTGGCCAAGGGATGTGGGGAGTCCTGGAGAGTGGGACCATGAAGGACAAAGGGCTTGGGAGTGCCCAGGAACACAAGCACGGATGACAAGGGATCTGAGGATCCTCTGGGGCATGGGAGTGAAGGTTCCCCTGAGCATAGGATGCTCCAGGTGGTTGCAGGATAAGAAGGATCTGTGCAATGAGGGTCCCCACAGCAGGGCCATAATGGTCTGGGGCTGCCAGGGCGTGCAGATGGTGACAGTCAAGAAGGATCACCCAGGAGTGGAGGCCATGACTGGGGTCATGATGACCTCATGCACACTGATGCTGGAGGTGTAGGGTGGCAGCTGTTTGGGGCAGAGCAGGAGGTTGTGAATCACTTGAATCACTTGAATTCTCCTGAATTGGGACAAGTGGGACATTGAGAACAGAGGGCCCTGGCATGCCCCAGCGCAAGGGTTGAATCCTGCTTGTCTCCAAGCTGGACCAGCCCATCCTGTCACTGTTCCTTCCTCTGTACTTCTTTGGTATCACTTCAACTGACTTTTTTCCCGCATCTAGGGATGTAACAGCCTCCAATCTCATGCTGCCTGAGGCAACTGCACAGGACATACCATCCAAAACTGGCCCTTATCAAAACATTCCCGTGGGGAACTCTTGAGGGCCCCATCACCTCCTCTCAGTGGGCTTGGTTCCTCAGCACCTGGGCTGAATCAGGTATCGCGGAGCTCAGTCTTATCACCCCTCAGCCAGCCACAGTGGCCAACAGACCCCTCTGCTTCAGGGCACCTTTGCCTGCTGAGCCATGGGGTGCCTTGAGAGCAGCCACAGGCAGCTCATCCTACAAACAGCTCCTGAGGGGCTGGAGAAATGTTTGCTCATAGTGACATTCATCCCTGGTACATCCATTTTAACAGCTTGTCCCAGGCTTTTTGGATGGCAACCAGATTTCAGCTGATTTCAACCTCTCCCGCTGAGTCACCATGAGCTCTGCATCCAGGCTGCATTTGCCTGTTCACCTCAAAGAGAGGAAAAGCCCATGATGTCAGGGAGCTCAGGGACTCCTAAATCCCTCAACTAGGAGCCAGCACCTCACCTAGCACTTCAATAGGATCAGATCTTCCCTGCCTCCAGTGCTGCTTTTCCCCCTCTTCTGTGGGTCCAGCAGCCAAGGGGTTTTCTCTGAACTGCTCAGGGATGAGATAGTGTTGGTTCTGATCTTCCTGACCCCCTCCTCCTCCTTCAGTTACCAGGGGTTTCTATGGAAATAAATTATTTTTCATGCTTGGGATTTATCTCCTCCTCAGCAGTCACACCTCCAAGTAGAGAGGCAGAGGGGGCCAGAACTGCTGAACCCATGGATGCCATTGATGGCAAGAAGAAGGTGGCAGGACTAGAGGTCCTGGGACCTTTCATTTTTCCTGTCTCTGGAAGAAACCTGGAAAGACTTCATGAAAAAGGCAGAGACCATAAAAGTCCAACAAAAATGCTCCAGCACGACCCTGTTCTCCCCTCCCAAAGTTCCTGTTGTGATGGTGCCATCTCGACCTGGTAGAGGTGAGTTGGGACCCCTAACCCTGCTGCAGGAAGCTCTGCACCCCTTGGCCACCCTTCCCACAGTGGCACCCAGTGCTGGCAGTGCCACAAGGACCCATCCTGCGGTGGACAGATCACACAGCTGCCATCAGCAGACAGGGAGGTAGAGGTGACCAGCATGGGAAGCAGAGGCCTGAATCCAAGCCCTGAGGCAGGGCAGGGTTTGACACACGTCTGACAGCTTCAGGCTGCATCCTGTGCTGCACACAGGGTTGATTTGGGGGCAGGAGGAGGAGCAGCCTGGGGCAGATGTGCTGGCTGCCCACGCTGGCTGTGCAGGGGACCAGCACAATCAATGTGCCTGTATCGAAGGGCTTCATGGGAATCAGGTACCACCCCGAGGCACAGGCAGTCCAGTGACGATGTGCAGAGGAGTCACAGCTAAATTTAGCCTCATTTGTGCGTGAGTGTGATGTTTTTATTCTTGTCCTTAAATAAAAACATTGTTTGGAGCCAGTGGTTGGTGGTTGTGCTTCGCTCAGCCCTAGTCTTTGGATGGGTTGTTTCAGTCAAGCTGTTCAAAAGAAGGATAAACAAGAACTAGAAGCTGGTGAGATACATTCCAAAGACCTATTTTCAAAACTGCTCAGGAGCAATTTCCCAGAATCCAGCAGTGCACACAAAGCAGTGAGAGTGTGACTGGTGGCTGTGGGGATGTGCTGGTGCTGAGGGAGAGGTGTCTTACAGGTAAAGCTGCTCCATGGGATCACATGCTGGAGCCTTGACCATAGTGAGGCGTGTCTTGGGCTTGAGGCAGCACCGCTGGAGTACCAGCTGTCGGTGATGGGCCCCATCCTGCATCCCACCTTGGCTGGACATCCCACCTCGAGGGCAGGCACAATCCGCCCCCACAGGGCAGCAAAAGGCCCACACTTTGCTGGCTCCAAAATAATCAGAGCCAGAATGACAGCAGGGCAATTAGATCTTCTGTGCCTCAAAAGAAACACCTCAAACCCTGCCCAGAGGTCCCAGATTGGTGCCAGGATGGGTTGGTACCCCCAGAACTGCTGGGCTTCACGCAAAACAAGGTGAGGCTGCACCATGGCACTGCCTGTGTGTGAGCACAGGGCTCAGGCTGGGGAGAGGGACAGGGATAGGGACAGGGACAGGGATAAGAGACAGGGACAGGCAGGAGCTAGCCCTGCTGCTCCACATCCTGACACCACGCATTCCACTGAAGCTGCCTGGGAAGGTAAAATCCTGCAGCGAGCTCAGCATCCTCTCCCTGCAACACAGCCCACAAGCCTAGGATGGGAGCAGAGGCTCTGTGACCTGGCAGAGGGCAGAGCTGTGCTGTGCCCTGTGTGCCCCACAAAGCATGTGCTGGGGCTGGCAAGCTGCCCGTCCCCCCCGGCTGCCTCCTGCCCTCCAAACACAGGGCTACCAGTAATTTTCCATCCTGGCTGTGAGCTCTGCTCTAACGAGATGTTCTCCTATGTCCCTCTAATAGGGCTGGGCCCCATTCAAGTTTCTCTGTTCATTCAGACCCTGAGTCCCCCCCCGTTTTGCTGCTCAAGCTCTGCAGGACAGCTGCTCCTCTGAGCCCTGTTCCTCACAGTGCTCACGGCCCCTCTGCCTCAGGGCAGTGGGATGATTTTGTCCAAAAGCCAGGAAAAAAAAAATTAAAAAGACCAGCAACCAGCCAAGAAAAATTCCCATGGCTCAGCTGCACTGGGGCCAGGAACAAGGCAGCCCTGGGGACTTTGCCCTCAGCCATTTGCAAAGCTGCCTCTGCACAGGCACCTCTGCCTGGAATTGAAGCTCTGGGTCCATCAGCTGCACAGATTGGCTGAGCACATCAGAGTAAAGTTGATTTCCAGAGGAAGGCACCAGGTCCTGGAGCACTGTGCCTGCAGCAAGTGTGCAGCAGTGCTCTGCCTTCAACTCCTTCTTCTTGCAATGAAGCTGCTCAACTCTGACCTCAATTTAGGTATTCACTTTGTGGGCCTGGAGAGCCACCCACCCCCAGAAGACACCTCTTCAGAGGGAGAATTCTCTGCCCATGTCTCTGGAGCCGGCCCCTCCATCCTTTCTTGCCTCCTCCCAGCCACAGGAGCCGGTGGCAGCACTGCCCGTGCCCACCGTGCTGCTTCTGCCACAGCCTCTTTTCAGAGCCAAGCCAGGCTTTAAATAAATACCTGTCAGCAGAGCCCAGCCGGGTGCTCAGAGTGACATGTGTGTGTTTAGCAGGTTGATAGGCGTAAGACAGAGCAGAGACAGCAGGGGCTCTCTCCTCCGAGGCCAGAGACTGGCACATTCTCAAAGGCAGCATTAATCAGCATTTTCAACTGCACAGCACCTGTCACAAGGCAGCAAAGTTTCCCACTCTTGTCTTCCCTTGGAGGATGGAATAATGCCATTTCCAAGGGCTGACCTCTCTAACTGCAAGCTGCTGTGATGCTTTAGGGGGAGGGTGATAGATTGGGAACACTAAACTTATGTTCTCAGAGTTTCCAGAGTTCCCCAGTCCCCACCAGCTGCAGCCTCCTGCAGTCCCTCCTCCTTGATGGTCAACAGAGCCTTCACAGAAGCAGCCCAACACTCAGCTCCCCTTGCCTTGCACCCCACCAGCTCTGCCCCTGACCTTCTCCTTGGCCCTCAGCTGATCAATATCTCTAGCTCTAATCCATCAATCCTAACGATTTCATCCCACTTCTCCCTAATGCACTCTCTTGTTATGCTGCCTTTGGGCCATGGACCTGGCAGATACTGGGAGAGAGGCAGAGGGATGGCAAAAGGCTGGTGTTACTGCTGTCCCAGGACAGCATATTGACTCTGAAACACCAGCCTCTCTCACATCCTGAGGCAGGTCTTCATCTCTTCCTCCCACAGCTCTTGGCTCACTGGACAACCACAAACCTCCCTCCCTCCCTCAGCTCTCCAGCTCACTGCATACTCATCCTCTCCTTCCCTTCTTAGCCCTGTCCCTTGTAGAAGCCTATGACAAAACCAAGATGAAATCCTCAAACTGGTTTGGGGAGAGCTGGATACCAGGTGCTGCCATGGCCTGTGCATCTTCCCGCCCCAGGGCCTTTAAATCCAATCCTTGTATCACCCAGTCCTGGAAAGAGTGGTTTGCACCAGTGGGCACCAGATACCCACCCAAACCCACTTCAAGTCTCCATGTGCTCCTGAGTCAGGGTGTTGCACATCCCAGGGGTAAAATGTCCCCTGACGTGGCTGCTGGCTGTGTGACCGTGCTGCTGCTTTACAGATGATCCTGGCAGGGCTCCTGGAGCCCCATCCAAGTGCTGGGGTGCACCAAACAAGGGGCTCTGGGCCATCCTGGCACTGACCTTCGCTGCAAATCCAGTCACACGCACCCCATCAATAACTAAGCGCAAGATAACAAAATGAGCTGTCACAGCCAATTAACATGCTGAGCTTAATCAGCTTGTGGGCTTTCAGGGTGGAGGTAAGGGGCTGGCTCCAGGCTGGAAGGGCCAGAGGGAGGCAGAGTGAGACATTTCATGGATTGCAGCCACCCCTCTCTGCTGGCCCCCTGAGCCAAGAGGCAGGAGTGGGAGGCCAGGGCAGTGTTCCCTGACAGCCCTGGGATCATCTCAGGGGTGTGTGGACACCCCAGCCCCAGGCACGGCCAGCAGAGAGGTGACTGCTGTCAGACACCCCACACAGGGCTTTAGCTCCAAGGCAGAACCTCTTGCTAGGAGAGCAGCCAGCACAAATGCCAAACCCAAAAGGCTTCCACTTAAAGCCAGGAGGGATCTCAGTGGCTGTCACCAAGCGCCTCTCAATTAATTAGCATCCTGCTGATTCTACAATTGAGGCGATTGCTAAGGAGATTAAATCCGTCTCTGCCATAAAGCAGATGCTGTTCCCAAGGCTTGATTTGCAGTGGTTTTCTTTTCCTCGAGCTTTTTTCCTGCCCTGTTGACTCAGCTGAAGCCCCACGGTGCTGGGTGCAGCCAGGACACAGGGAGCTCCAGAGATGAGGGTGGGACCACTCAGTTAAATGTCACTGCACGCCCCGGGGGGCTCACTTGGAGGATGCTGTGTGAATCCAGAGCAGTGCTGGGTGAACAGAGCCTGGCCATCCAGGGAGGCCGTGATCTGTTCACCCCATTCTGCCTGCATCAGCAGGGACAGGCTCAGGGGCAGCCAGAGCTGCATTTGTGCACCTGAGAGCCCAAACTGAAAGGAAAAATAACAGCTCAGCCTCCAGGCAGAGCTTAGAAAATCCACCACGACTGCAATAAACCCTGCTGATCTGGTGCAAACTTGGAGTAACCCCAAATGCACAGGGGCAGTGTAACAGAGTACAGCCCTACTGTAAGCCCCTGGAGGCTTGGCTCCACTCCATCAGCACTCCTTGGGTCTCCACCAGCACAGCTGAGGAAGGGAGGACTTTTCTCTGGAAGCTTTTGCAAAGGGTGTGACTCCCACAGTTGGTTTGTTAGTGCTGCCCAGGGCCTGTGCAGAGCTTGTTCCCTCACCCCTGATGCCTAAAGAAGCTACCTAGAACAGAGGCTAGGCAGTGTCAAAGGAATAGAGTAGGTATTTATTAAAAAGGCCTTCAAAGGATATACCTTGGGCAGTGCAAGAGCCTGGTTGAAGCTACACCCAAGATGGACCCTGAGTCACATGTTTTCATGCTTTTGTAAGTTTTGGTCCATTTACATATTGGGGTTAATTGTCCAATTACAGCTTCAGGTTATGCAGTCCCATCCTCCCAGATTGCTCTCCTCAATTTGCTGTTGTTTGCACTTTTTGGGCCTGAAGCTGCAATGGTTCTCAGGCTGGAAAAGGATTGTTTTGTCTGACTGAACTGTGAAGAGAACTTGCTAACACTTTATATGAAGTTCAGAGTTATATACTGAAGTAGTACAGAATCTGGAAAATATGAAAGCTAAAACTTAAGGCATCAACCCCAGCAGAGAAATGGCCATTCAGCCACCCATGGACACAAAGAGCACTTAGGAAAGGGACTGCAGAATGTCAACTGAACAGCCAAAAACCTGCAAATCTTGTATTTGTGAGGTGAAGGCAAGAAACTCATCTTAAATCCTTGCTGTGATGGGAGCCTGTCTGCAAAGATACGCCCACCCTGCCCAAGATGGTCCCACAACAAGAGAAATAAGAACATATGAGGGCTGCTTTGATTGTACTTTGATTACTGCATCTGCTTCACTGCTTCCTCCCATGTGCATTGCTGCCAAGTCCCACAGCCACCTCCTCACTCCACTTTTGCTCCAATGCTTGAGGAAAAAACAAGCCACACAAGCTTTTGGCATTCAGCAGCTTCTCGGTCTGAAGTCAGGGGAAAAATTGTCTTTTATGTTCAGCAAGGGTTTGTGAGGGTTTGTCACAATCCTCCTCTGCCTTCCCTGAGGAGAACCCAAGGCCCTCAAGGGACCAACAGGACAGCTAGAGACAAGCCCTGTCCTACAAGCCACACAAGCTGAGAATCCAGTTTTCAACCTGTTTCATTTCTGCCTTTTTTTGTATCACAGCACCACAAGAGAAATGGAACAGCACCATCATGACCCTCAGGAGACATCTCCTTACCACTGCCCATTTCTAAACAGAGAAATCCAAGGAGGCTAAATCTGGGACTGTCTTTAGGGTTGCAGTTTCTCAAGCACGTCTGCAGGCAAACTGGGATTCCTTATTCCCTGTCCCTCTAAGCTCCTCACCCTGCAATCCCTGCTCAGCAGGATCTGCTGCCTGTGCCTTGCCTCGACCCAGCAGCAGAAAAGTGTTTTTTTTCCTACAACAGAGAAGATTTGTGCCTTGCACAGATCTAGCTGGGAATGCCAAAGAAGGTGCATTTTCCCCAAGGTGTGGGGGAGCACTGCAAAGAGCTGCAGCTGCAAGTCCTCACAAAGGCTAAGGAAAGGCAATGGACCAGTGTGTCCTGCCAACCCAGATAGAAAGGATACTGAGGCTGCTGGCACTGCTTGGCAGCCTGCCATGAGGAATAACTCTTCAAAAATAGAAGCATGCTAATCTGAGGAACCTGCTGGTATTGTCAATGACGTTAATGAAGTGTTTGGAAAACCAGAACAAATGCCTTGGCTTTTTGGGGCTGTGCCCCTTGTAGTTTTCCACAGCAGCCCAGGAGTGTTCTGGCAGTGCTCTTGGTGCTGTCCTGCTCCCCAGAGCAGAGCAAGGAGTGGGCTCTGGGGGCTCCCAGCAAGCCTGGCCAGCCCTCAGGGAGGAGGCTCCCCAGAGCAATTGCCACTGGGAAACAAAGCCCATCAGGCAGACTCAGTGTGCTCAGAGGAGGTGGAAGCTCACTGTCTCCTCTTCCTTCTTTTCACTCCTTGTCTCAAGCCCCCTCTGGATTCTTTTTCACCACCGTGGTCAGGACCCAGGGGATGGCAAATTTCTCCCAGGGTTTTGAATTCCACAGCTTTCTCACCACTTCCCTCCTTCTGCAGCAATCAGTAATCCTTCATTTTCATTGCCAACCATGACATCCACTCTTCATGTATGTTCTAATTTAGGACAAGGTAGCACAACCTAACAAACCCAGATTTCAATTAAAATTTTGAATAAAGCTTTTATTGTAGCTGGTTACCCAAAAACTGGTAGAAAAGCACTGGCTGAACATCAGAACAGCTTGTGCTCCTAACTCAGCCAGGTGCCATTGTGTCTCTCATAAAAATAATACGTGTTGTTACAGTATGTCAGTTCCCAGAGCACTTCTTGTTGCTGCTCCTCCTGGTTGCTGCTCAAATTTTGCCTATTTTTACCCTTGATTGCAATGAAAACATTTGTGGCAATACTGTAAAATTTGTCTATAGACTGCTTCGTCATAAACATCAGCAGCCTTTCAGTTTAAAAGCTGGGGAGAAGTAAAACTTAAAAGTCCTTTTCAGATCTTTCCCAGGTAGTTCTGTAATGAAGATTTATTGTACCATTCTGAAAACACACAAATTCAAACTCCTCTAACTTAAAGCTTGCTGCAGTTCTATTGAAAAGGACAGTTGTGCTCACAAAAAGTAAAGAGCATTCTTGTACTTCTGGACAGAAAATATCTAACGAAGATTTACTGACCTAATACCATAATTTAAAATTACAGGATCAGATTTTTTAAGGGTCTTAAAAGGTTACTAGAAGTGGCATTGCCTTCTTACAAAAAGCCAGTGACATTGAAGACTACTTCAGAGATTTTTTTTCCTCCCTACTCTGAAGGCTGTTGCACAAAATGTTGGCAAGTGAGCAAACTTCTGCTTGGAATTTGAATCCAGCAGTAGAGAAGAAAAACGTTCTTGCAAATGCAGGAAAATTAGCTTGGATAGTCACCAAAAACAGTCCAGAAATTGATGGAACTCATGATTTTGGTTATAAACCAGCTACATCCCAAAGCCACCATCTCAGTAAAATAATATTTCCAATTGAAAGATGCTTCTTGTCACAGATGGACTTCAACTTGCTCACCTTGCAGCACTGATCACAGCTCTGCCACGGTACAGGAAGTGTTTGCCACAATGCCTGGAGCAGCAGGATCTGGATACAGACAGCCAATTCCCACCTCCCACCACCACTACAACAAAGCTGAGGTAACACAGAGTCATCCCTACCCATCTAATGTTCCTAAAAATGCAATTCATTAAAGCAATCGCTTATTGATTGGCTGGCAGGGTCTCTGCCACAACCTGTGCAAGCTGCCAGTCTCCACCTGGGCTAAGTCAGACAGGAACTATTTCTACACTGGCACAAGTTAGCTCCTGACCACATTATCTGTAAGTGCAGAGGGATTATCTATCATGGCCACACTTTTGTAGAGACCCGGACTTTCTCATTTGATTTATCTGCTGCAGCACAATTATCAACCGACTTTTCACATTATGAGCATTCCCTTACAGAACATTTATTCAGAATAAAAATCCAGAAATGGACAACTGACAAATGCATAAGCCATTATATGCCATTAAGTCATTAAGTGCAGCAGCATTTCATCCTGCACATACTTAAAAACACCTTGTCAGGCAAGCTTCCAACCAGTCTCCTGTGGCAGGACAGCTGGCCCTGTGCAGCTGAGGGGGAGGCACCAAGACAGTTATGAAGGCACAGCACTGTACCCTCCCAGCACCTCCACAGGCTGAGCTCGAACAGGCCAGGGAATGGCCCTTTGTGCTCGAGGTCTTGTTTGAAGCATCCAAGGTCCAGGTGCATCTGCAAGTCCAGTAACAGCTCCTCTGAGACTTGGTTCTTGCTGTCACCTGCCAGGGATTCCCACACAAGTGGAAGTGCTCAGCAGCATCAGGATGCAGCTCCTCTGCTTAGGCTCTGCACAAGGTCCTCCTTCTACAGAGCCACAGAAGCACCTGTAAGATGTCTAATACTGCTCCCAGAGGACAACCATCCTGATGACTGCAGGAACTACAGAGATAACCATGTCTTCTGTCTCCAGACCAACAGGACTTGAGATGATCTAGGTTTAAGGGCATCCATATGGGATGATAACCACTGTGCTGTTTAGGAAGTCCCAAATCCTGTCACTCCTACTGGCAAGGATGACATTTACCAGGATCACATTCCTAGATTCATTTGGATGGATCAGATGGAAGGAAACTCAGTTCATTTGCTCTGTCCCTTCTACTCACCAAATTTAGAAATCAGAATTTCTCATGGAGAAACAAATATCTCAAAGGTTGATAATGGGGCAGAGTTTCCATTAAAGTTTCTGCTTTTGATCTGGTCCAGACTTTACTCTTTGCTGCCTTCTGTTTCCTCCTCTGTAGAACACCCATCACAGAGACACATCCAGCACAAAAGCCACAGGCATCAAACAAAAACACTTTTTACTGCAAAGCACCAAGGTCACAAGGGCCAAAAAGGGGGAGAGAGAGGACAAGGCAGCACCAGACCCATGCAGCACTTGCTGTGTGGGTTTGAGGAGGTATTTCTCTCCAGGGCACTGGCACTGTGTACAAGAGTCAGCAAAGAAAAACATTCCTGCTTCACAAAGAGCACCTGTTCCACCTGAGTGTATAAGAAGTCAAAAAAAATTATTGCTGTATCATGTTTTTTCCACATCACTGGGTCTCTCTAAAGAACAGGGAACCTGGAAACAGCTGTTCATAGAATCAACAGCTGTTTCCAGGAGGTTGGGATGGAAGGACAAGATGAAATACATAAATTACAGTTCTTTCCAGATCTGGTACTGTAAATATCAATTTGTAGCAATAATTAGTATTTATTACCCTTTTAGGAAACCCTCTCATAGCCTTTCAGCCACCTAGCAAACACTTCAGCTGCAACTCCTCAGGAGTGCTATGAATAAGGTGTAAGGCTGTTCAGTGGTGTGATCTAGTTTTCATACCCTTGCCCTCTGCCTTTAAATTTTCACTAGTCTTATCCAAAGCTGTTACAGAGAAGAATTCCCATTAATGGACAGGGAGCCTGTCCTTCCCTAAATTGATTAATTTTCCTCTTCTACAACAGGCTGTAAATCTGTGTCCCCACTGTAACTTCATGTTCTTCAGGTTTTCAACCATCCACTTCTGCAAGCTTTCTTTTCCCATAGTTCTGCACCAGACTGGAAGCTGTGATTTGAGAAGCCTGTCCCTTTTCCCAGCACTGGAAGTCATTCAGCCCTTTCTGGCCCACTTGAAAGAGAGCCCGTTCCAGCTCATCCAGGCGAGCCACCAGCGCAGACGTGTCCTCGTTGTAGGCGTTCTGAGAGGAGTCCATGACGCGGCGGAAACGGGCAATGAACGTCTGAAGAGAACACACAGAGTCACTGACAGGTAACACAGAGCCACCCCCAGCTCAAACCTGCAGCCCTGAGCTTTCAAAACTGAAAAGTCAAAGGTTTAGGCTCCTGTTCACAACAAACCAAGGGTCTGCAACCAGTTAAGCCTGGCTACACAGACAAAACCACTTCATGCCTGAGCTGGGACATCAAATGCCTGATACTGGCTGGGAAGCAAACACAGAATTGGATTTTTCACAACAGGCTTGAGGAGACCACAGGATACAACACAATTATGATCTATTCTGCCTCACTTCTCAAGCAATCATTGCAGGGAATGAATCTCATGCCACAGCAGCTGCTGCAGGAATGTACAAGCTGCAAGTTGTGAATGTCCTGAAGTTAAGCCAAACTGCTGCTGAAAAGCATTCAGGATGCTAGAAAAACACTTAACCATGAAAAAGGTGAAAAACCAAACCAATCTACAACTTATAAACAGCATTTTGAAAAGCTAAGCAGCAAGATGTATTTAAGGCATTTTATTTTCCTCTCTTATCTTTGCTTTTGGGAATTAGAAAAAAAGGAGTCAGACCTCTTTGAAAACTGTGCTTTGTTATTTCAGAAGTTGATTTTAGAATCGCCAGAATTTATAGGAGAAAGTAATAGGCTAAATAAGGACAAACTTACAGGTTTTTAAGCACAACTCCCCTCTTGTTTGCTTTTAAAAAGAGAAATCAAACCTGGCATGCTTTGATTTTTCTGTCAATAAGTAATGAGTTCTACTGTGGCTTTTTCCCTCAGATGTCCATTAGCAGAAAAAGAAAAGACAAAGAAAGGTGTGGGCACCTCCTCAATGCACAAAGCACATGTTCAGTGGAAAAATCCAAGAAAGCAGCAGCACTTTAAAGCCTCTCTGCATCAGTCTTAATGTAAAGCACAGAGAAAGGAAAAAAATGCAATAAAAATCATCCCAACCCACTTAGAGACCTGGCTGAAGAGGTCTCAGAGCTGTTAGTGGTTATGTTTAAAAGCTCAAGAAGACTGAAGTCCGGAAACAGACAAAGATAACATCTATCTTTTAAAAGAGAAAGGGGAGAGAGAGAGGAGAAAGGAAGAGCCAGGGAATTATAAATCCATCAGCATCAATTCCTGAAAGCATACTGGAACGAAGAAGCAATACAGAAACTTCTGCAAGACAACAAAAGAATCACAGCCATCATGGACTTGCCAAGAAAAAACTCCCAGAGCCCAGCCTGGTTTCCTGCTAGGGCTGGATGCCAGGCTTTGCAGAGGCAGGAAAAGCAGCAGAGGAGTATCTGTCAGAGGGCATTCTTGGAAGATTTAGCCAGACCACCCAAAGATGGTCAGGAGAGACAGCCATCATCCGCAGCTCCTGTCAGGAGGGAAGAAAACACTGAGTGGAGTTCCACTGGGCTCTCTGTGGGACCAACTACTGTTTGAGATGTTAATTAATGAGCTTACTAAAGGAAGAGAAGCTGTGCTTATTAAATCAGCAAGTAACATGCAGGAGAAGGAGAAGGGATGACTACAAGCATGTCAGGGAGCAGAACTCTTAATTCTTAATAATCCTAACTAATTAGAAGGATGGTGTGGAAACAGTAAGATGTCATTCACTCAAAACTAACAGAAGATTTTACATTAAGGCAGAAATAGTACAGAGTCAGGAAATTATCTGTTTGCAGATGCAACCTGTACCATCTCACTGTGGACTGCAAACCAAACACAGATCCATGTGACTGCATCGTGACAAACCAGATACTGCACCAAGATGAGCCAAGAGCATCACAGCCACACAAAACTCACAAAATAATCCTTTTGTTTCCATCAGCACAAGCCCTGAGCATGGGACTGCACTGCTGTTCAGGGCATGGCATGGTGGATGCAGATCCACTGGAGAGACACCAGCAGTGCACAATGAGGGCAGTCAGAGGTTAGGAAGCATGACCCATAGAGAAATATCAAATGAGCTGGGACTGCTGCAAGAAGGAAGAGAATAATCTGTCCTCAGCATTTACTTTGTATGAGACAAACAGAACAGAGCTTGTACTGCTCTGAAGGAGCTTTGGTTCAGACATTGGAGCAAACCTCCGAAGGTGAGGCTGGTGAGGCACTGAAAGAGATTGCCCAGAGCACTGTGAGGTCTCTGAATTAGAGAGATTTAAAGACAGGTATAGTTAAATAATCTTACATCTCCTTTAATCCTGTTTTACAGGATTTTATGAAATACCATATTTACAGTGTGGAAACACCAAGCTAAAATTACACTCCTGGATGCACAGTGGAGGCTTCCAGCACCAGCCCGTGCAGCTGCCAAGAGGGTCATCCATATTCAATCCAGAAGTCTTTTGGATTAAATCAGGATATTTTTCCTGAAGACTGCTAAGCAGCTGGGAAGACAGAAAAATGCAGATCTGAATTTCAAGACCTGATTCAGATACTTGCCTGCAGGATAGTCTGAGCTATCTCAGGATTCTCTGGATTCTCAAAATTTAGGAGCTGTGATCCAAATCCATAGTAGTAGGGCCCCATTTTATGCAGATCAACAACATTGGCATCAGCACTGAACACCGTCCTCCAGGCTTCCCTGTAAATCTTCGGCAGTTCCACAGAGATGATTCTCCTTTTGCTGTCATGCAGTCCTTTAGCAAGCCACAGGGGGATTTCTAGCTTTGATCCCTGGAGGAACGAGAGAAGCCAAAAATTATCCTTACCATGAAAGTACACCTGAAGCAGCTCCAAAGATATAGAATGGACTTCATTAATGAAGACCCAGCATTACAAAAGTTAATTTTGTTTTCAGAACAGTCTTGTGTGACTGTAGCATAAACCAGACACGCTTTAGACGCCTTATTACCGCAAGACTCAGAAAGTGGACTTTTTAATGGCGCTCTATGGTTTAAAAATGTCAGCTGATGAAGCAGCATGAGAAAAAGAAGGGGAAAAAAACAACAGGCAAAGCGCATATAATAAAGCAAAAATTACTTTAGGGGAAGCAGTGGAGAGCATCATGGCAGTGACCACGAGGAGACGGCGGCCGGGCCTGGGAGGCTCGACTGGAGGTGGGGGCGAGGCGGCGGCCCCGAGCAGAGGCCCCCGCACCCCGTGCCCTCCCCAGAGCGACAGTCCCGTGTCTCATGTCCCGTGTCCCCTCCCCAGAGCGACAGTCCTGTGTCCCGGGTCCCCTCCCCGTTACCTCCGGGATGGACTCGGCGCTGCCCGCGGCCTGCCCCAGCAGCACGGCCAGGCGCGGCAGCGCGCTCTCGGCGCGCCCCGGCAGCTTCTCCTGCGACATCAGGATATCGTCCAGCGAAAGGAAATTCTCCTCCATGCCCAACCCGGGCCACACAGGGAAATACGCCTCGGCCATGGCCGGGCCGCGGCTCCCGCCAGCCCGTGAGGCGCCGCCCGCCAGCGGCACCGCGCATGCGCCGGGCCCGGCCGCGCTGAGGGGGGATCGGGAGCGGGGAGAGGAATCGGGGAGCGGAGGAGGGATGGGGGAGCGGGAATCGGGGGTCGGGATCAGGATCGGTGATCGGGAGCGGGATCGGGGACCGGGAGCAGGGATCTGGATGCGGGATCGGGATTCGGGAGCGGGATTCGGGATCGGCACAGGCATGGGCACCTTGGCTGCCCCACGGGCGGGGCTCGCAGGCGGTGCCGCCCGTCCCGCGCACCAGCCCGGGCTGCGTTAAAGAGGGGTCTCGTATCAGGACAGGACAGGGGATGGACTCACACTGAGGCTGGGTTTGCGGGGAGATTCCTCGCTGTGAGGGCGGTGAGGCCCTGGCACAGGCTGCCCACAGGAGCAGCTGGAGCTGTCCCATCCCTGGAAGTGTCCGAGGCCGGGTCGGACGGGGTTTGGAGCAGCCGGGGATAGTGGAAGGTGTCCCTGCCCATGGCAGGGGTGGAACAGGATGGGCTCCAAAGTCCCTTCCAACAAAAGCGCTCCAGGGATGCCTGCTGGTGGCAGGGCAGGCTGGGCACAGCTGCTCTGTCCCTCAGCCCTGGGGCACGCAGAATGAGGGGCATGCGTTCCCTCAGAAGGGCTGTTCCAAAGGCAGGGATGTTCTCTGCGGCTCCAACACCTCCATCCGCAGCCACCGCAGGGCGATGGGAAGCCGAGGGAACGCTGCCCGTGTGGCTGGCTGTGCCCGTGCTTCTCCTTGGCAATTAAGGAGCTGGCTCGCCCTGCAGAGCACATGATCAGGCTGATGGATGTGACTGTGCTGAGTAGGCAGAAGGCAGTCAAATGAGCTGTGCGTACCTTGGGTTTCAAGGGGAGGCTGCAGCCCAAAGTAATTTATTCTAGTGCTGTAATGCAAAGAATCAAGTCATGTTTTGATGGCAGAATCAAATTCCCTGTGCTAAATTCTGGGTTTCGTTGTATAAGGATAAAAGTAGTGGTTATCCCCATTTTGATCAGATTTTCACTCCATTTTAGAACCCGACCTGGTGCTTATTTTGCTCATTGTTTGGTTTGAAAGTAGTTCATTTTTCATCAGATTAAAATTTTCTTGCTATTCCCGGAGCTGTATATGCTGAAAACATTAGTTTTTTCTATAGACAGTGGTCTATAACAAATAATCTAGTAAATATTTCAGTCTTTGTTCTGCTGAGGAAGGAAAATAAACAATTGAGCAGTGTTGAAACACCTGACAATTTCCCTGAGAAATAATCATGGAGTTATTTATAGAGGGTTTGATGATTTTTTTTAATGACATTTTCAGTCCATGACTAAGGCGTAGCCCAATGCATCTTTAATCATCTGTTAATTCTTAGACCTCAGCATTCTTCCTGCTGCTGTTTGCTCAAGCTGGATCCACTATAATTTGTTACTCTTTTATCATCATTAATTAGCATTGGTACTTTAACACCTTCATCAAAGTCAGACCCGTGCAAAATAATAAAGTCTGAACCAGTTTATTAAATCTTGTGCCGTTTTATTTCATACTGAGAAAAATAAAGCACAGACAGCGTGGGCTGAGACCTCAGGATGATGTGCTTCCGTCACTTCCACGTCCCCTGGGTACCATGGCAGTCTGTGCTATAAAAATCCAGCCAACAAAGAAACGGTGAGGTTTTGTGAGCTGTGTGAGCAGAAGAAATGTGCCCATGTGTGTTTGTCAGTGTGACACCCACACACTGCTGATTCCAGTGTCCCCTTTCCCCATTAGTCAGGTACATTAAATACTGACAGCAGCTGTAAGGGCAGTGCATGCCCCCAAAGAGAGGTTTAATGTAAAGGTCATTAATGTAAAATGCCGGATTTTTTTCTGTAGCATAGAAAACGGACATTATATTAATTTTAGCAACACTAACTATTGTCCTGTATTGTTTTTGTGGGTTAGTTTTTGTTGTTGGTTTTGTTTTTTTTTTTTTCAATGAGAGATTAAGACTCTCTGTTTGGCAAATAAATCCTTCTATCTGTGCACATTTTCCAGATGAGTTGCAGAGCAATTTCTGAAAGCTCTTTCTAAAGGACAGTTCTGATAAAATTATAATTTGCTGAATTGGATTAGTAAAAGTATTCCCTGCTTAATGAGGTTTAGGAAACAAATTTGTCTGCTAAATATGAAAGTGTAAAAAGAGAGAACTATGCAAATGGAATACGCTTTTTGCAAATGGAATACGCTTTTTCCAGGCTGCACGGCTAAGACATCTGGAAAAAGAAGAAAGAAAAGCACAATTTGCCTGTGGCCTGAGATGCCTCAGCCTCCAGTGTGTGATACAAAAATAAGCACTAAGGTGCAGAAAGCCCAAAGTACTGGGTAAAGCTGAAAGAACACAGAAGGAAAGATGTTTACATTCACTGTAAAATCAGTTGAAGAATGGTTCTTTTGTGAGAATTTTGAAGACTAATGAGTTTGGTAGACAAAATTATGTAACCTCTTTTTGTAGTATGTTTGCCTTCTCATCCAGAGAAAGGTACCAGGCAGGTTCTTATTCTTGAACACTTGTGTGTGAATCTTAGTGCAAAAATATGCATAACGAGCCCAGCATCCTAAACCATATTATATTTTCATAAATATGATTTCAAGGCCTTTCTGAAGGAAAAAGAATGTTCTGTGTCATAACTGATATATGCCAAAATCTGAGTAATGGCAGAGAAAAGTGTTACAGAATTAAGGCCAAGCAGTGACGAATAAAACCCAAATTGTTTGAAGGTACAGTAGATAAATTAGAGGATTGCAAAGTATGGGAAAGAGTAAAATCTTAGAAATTGAAGAACAGCCTGTTACATCTGATCTATGTACTTCTAAAATCTTGAATACCACAGAACCCAGCCAATTTAACATCAGGTAAATTTGGGGAAGCAGGGTTGTTCCTGGGCCTTTGATCAGAGCAGGCTGATGTCTGTGTGTGTTGCAGTTGCTGAGCTCTGTCACGTCAGCATCTGCATGGGGGGTGGTGACAGAGGCAGCTGATAGAGCCATCCTGGGTAATCTAAATAGCATTAAATACACGAAGTAAGTCAGCTGAAAGCTGCAGGATGCTGATGAGAGAAGCAAGTACCTCTCTCCCTGTGGCCTCTCCTTACCTTACTTTTTAAGGTCAAAGTGGGAGAGGAATCATCAGTCTCTACATATTGGATTAAACCACAGCACAAATTAAGGTTAATCTTGAGTCTTTTTCCCCTTTGAGGCAGAGAGGATTACAGAATGATTTGCTTTTCTTATTTGCACGTGTTATCCAGCAATCAGAAACGCTGGCAGGGTTTATTGCTGCCTTAGCATCCCTAGATGAGATATCTGAGGAGCCAGAGTTTTTTTATTGTCTAACCCCGGCCCAAGGATGCTGAGTAGAAGGATGCTGAGGAGTGTGGTGTTCACACTCCTGAGAGCAGAGCTGGAGGAAGGCAGCACACACTGGAACACACATCCCTCACCCACAGCCCCGGGCGGAATGTCTGAGTTGCTTTAGCTAATTATTTACTAAGTAAGTAGCTAATGCTACTTAGCTACTCCTTTCCCTCCTGGAAGTTACACTCAACAAATTTGCATTTCTTAATCAGTTAACTTGCCTGTGGCATTGGGAGACCTCATTTATAAGTCGTCCTTTGTCTTTGCTACCCCTTTGTTGTGCAAATACAGATGTATAACTCAAGTAAACCAATTGGCTTCAGTAGGATTATCCTGAGGGAGTCAGGTGCTGTGTCATATGAATAAACTCTGCTGTCCAAGGACAGGTTCTGCAGTCCGGCACAGCTTCATTTCTTGAAGGAAAAGGGGTAGCAGCTCAAGTCAGTAGTTAAACTGAGGAGATAATCACTTTCCTTTTCAATTTATCTGCGAATGTGAGATGTTCAGCAAGAGTAGTAAGGATATACCATTTTCGTATTTAAATTTCAGAATGCCATTCCTTTCCATGTAGAGAAAGTGTGGAGGATTGTGTCCTCACATATCCACACATATTGTGGATGGGAGAGCAGCCACACATGAAATTACAGGATTTAGGGTAACCAAATATCCTATGGAAAGGATCTTTTGGCTTCATCTTCCAGCAAGGGTCTCTTAGCCAGAAGGCAGCAGGGAGTCTGGCCAGCTTATGCAGTGAATTTCAAAATCTTTTAAACACCTTCTAAAAAAGGACTATTGAAGTCATAAGATCAAGCAGATGCTATAGCTGGCACTGCAAAAAAAATTTCTGAAAGAACAAAAACATTTCTAGAATTCCAGTATTTTTTCCTAGCTGTCATTCACTCTGTTATTATGCAGAAGTGGATTCAGCACTGTTCAAGGCTTTTTCAACCATTGTGTAGTTTTTCTGGTAAATGGAGAGTCACAGTTAAATCAGCAGCAGGCATTTGAAGAAAGTTTCTTGTTCTAAGGGGTGGTGCCATGTTGATAAAACTTTTGATGGTTTAGTTGAGAATGCTGCCAAAATTTTTGATGTTTCTTCCATTTGGAGTTCCCTAGTTGACAATTAACTATTGTTTTTGTTTAGAAGTGTGGGAAAATTGTAGTTTTGATAACTGCCTTTAACAAGAAACTAAGGAAATTGCTGATGACTGTGCAGAATTGGTGATGACTGTTCAGCAAATTCTAAAGGGGTGACATTTCGCAAACTTTTTGGTGTCTCAAGGTGACTGTGATGATGTGAGTAGAAAACTCAGTATTTTAGTTTCTTTCGCATCCACTCGCATAATGAGGATGAAAGAAAAGTACTGTGTTCATTCTTGACAGGGAGACCCCTTCCTACTCCTAAAGCACTCAAGCTGCTGAGCAAAGCAAGGAATCCTTTCTGCAGCATAAAACATAAAACATCAGCAATTTCTTTTTCTTGTGTCTCACCATTCATAGTAAATATCCTAGGGAGATGTTGGAAATGATGCTCTTCCAATTAAGTTGCATGAACTCCAGCTCTATTCAGCTAAAGGCTGTTCAATGCCCAGAGACAAAAAACATCTAATGAATCAATCTTTGTGCACAAAAAAAAACCCTTTCTTTTTTTTTTTTAAGGAAATTACATAAAAACTGGAAGCTGATGACCTCTTTGAAATGAAGAGACAGGGGTGGGTTGCTATATGAGCTTCACTTTCTAAATGATGTGGGGGTTTTTTTCTGAGCTATCCAGGACATTTCCAGTAAAAACAAGCTAAAATATGCAGCTTTTACTTCTGTGAAGAAAAGATTATTCTTTGTCTTTCAGACTCAGATAAGCAATTGTAAATCTGGCTACAGATATTTTTCATGCTTTTCTCTTTATATCCTAGTACTCCTGTTCTTCATTCTAGGTTCTCACTCTTATTTATATTACTCTGGAGAGTTTTATTAGGTGAGTTACTGGAAAAGAAGAAAACCAACCCTACGTTTTTCTCAAGATCCAGAATGAGAGCTTGAATTCTGAATTGCAGGGAGAGTAGGCTCCTACCAACTCACACATATGTAATCAGTCAGTTACCATAACATGAATGCCAACAATTTCTTCACTGCCTTCATTCAGATTTCTTCTATCTGTCTTCTTCAGCATCACAAGCTGGAGAGGATGCAGTCATCTGCATTTCATGTGTTCAGCTGCCTGTGCTCTTTGAACCATGGTTTCAGCATTACTCCAGCCCTTCATCTGTCAGCACTAGATGAGCAGAATGCTGATATTCCAGGGCTTTTTCAGAGCATAAATGCTCCTTTTGGCCCATGGCTCACTGTCTTTGCCAGCAGAATCTATGAATTAAATCTGATTGCCTCTTGGCTGCTGCTTTTCAGTTCTGGGCTGTGGATATGTGGTCAGGCTGTCCTGTGTTTTTTGAGGCATGCTGGAACAGGAAAAGATCCAAATTGTTTCTTCTCTGATCACACATGGGAAGGGAAATCTAACAGCACCTCGCTGGAGCACACTGCATTGTGTCAAAAAGTAAAGAATCTTGTTCTTAACTCGTGAGGAAATTTTTCATCCTTCAATAAATGAAATGTCAGGTTACACTGAATACATACTGAGAATTTGGCTGATATAATGGGATTACAGTCAGAATGAGCACACCAAAAATTCTGTGTCCCAGCAAGAAAGACTATTAATATAGTATCACCTAGGAGTTCCATGAGGAGCAGAGCAAACTCAGATTCTTGCTGGCATTCCTGGTGTCATGGGGAGATAGAGAGGTGGCTGCTGTGAATCAGTTTCTAGAGGCTGGCTGAGAGCAGCAATTCCTGAGCTGTTCAAAGGCATCACAGGCAGAATGGGAGATTTGGACCAGGTTTATCAGGGAGACCTTCCCACTGAGTCACAAGAAGCAGAAAGGACCCCCTTGATTTCTAAACCCCTTCTCAGAGACAAGATGCAGCTGATTCCAACTCTACCCCCAGACTTGGTCAATGGTTTATGTCTAAAGGATTATATAGGTGTAATTGAGCCTTTGTGCTACTTTGTCCTTCAGGAGTGAGGATGGTAAACCAAATATAT
>VWZS01003944.1:388183-463767 GCA_013397075.1 Rhabdornis inornatus | reverse complement strand
CTCCCTGCACTATTTATTGCAGCAATTATTATTATTATTATTATTATTATTATTATTATAGCAATAGTATCCAAGCCAGCAAAATAATTATTAAGTAGAGGCTGATGTTACTTATCCATAGCAAAGCTCATGGGCAAAGGTCTTTTGCTCCTGTNATCACCTAGGAGTTCCATGAGGAGCAGAGCAAACTCAGATTCTTGCTGGCATTCCTGGTGTCATGGGGAGATAGAGAGGTGGCTGCTGTGAATCAGTTTCTAGAGGCTGGCTGAGAGCAGCAATTCCTGAGCTGTTCAAAGGCATCACAGGCAGAATGGGAGATTTGGACCAGGTTTATCAGGGAGACCTTCCCACTGAGTCACAAGAAGCAGAAAGGACCCCCTTGATTTCTAAACCCCTTCTCAGAGACAAGATGCAGCTGATTCCAACTCTACCCCCAGACTTGGTCAATGGTTTATGTCTAAAGGATTATATAGGTGTAATTGAGCCTTTGTGCTACTTTGTCCTTCAGGAGTGAGGATGGTAAACCAAATATATTTATATTAATAAAATAACTTATTTATTTGAATTCATTATTATTAGATTAGGTGATCTTTATCAGAATTATTTACTACACAGAATAGGTAGGTATAACTCCCTGCACTATTTATTGCAGCAATTATTATTATTATTATTATTATTATTATTATTATAGCAATAGTATCCAAGCCAGCAAAATAATTATTAAGTAGAGGCTGATGTTACTTATCCATAGCAAAGCTCATGGGCAAAGGTCTTTTGCTCCTGTGATGTTTAACTTTGGGATTGATGAGTCTAACTGGTCTCAGCGTTCTTCAACAGCAAAAGCAGCCTACCCTCCTTGCCCATCCAGCACTGCTCACTTTTGCACTTAGGGTGAGTTTAGAGCTGTTTCACCCCCTCTAGGCAGAGCACCCTGATACAAAGGGATGCCTGTGGGCCCCTGCAGGTTCTTTACCCACTATCATTTGCCAGACCAGTCAGGCAATCTCAGGTGGTGGGAGCTTGGGAAACATGGGGGGGAGAGTTTAAGAGGTTAACCATTGGAGCCCAGAGATTAAGGGGAAAATGCAGTTCATTTTGAGCATCCTATCTGGAAGAATTCCAGTGATTCACAGTGTGGGGGAACGCAAAGAAGAGGCAAGACAGGCAGCTTGCGTCGTCTGACAGCTGAGTGGCTCTGTAGTTGTGAGAACATCCTGTCTCGGCGTATCCTCAGATCTGACAGCTTTGCTCTGCCAGGCAGGGACTGTTCTGTGATCCTGTAAAGTTTATCTTGGTTTTCATGAAACACCCCTGTACATGCCCAGCAATATATCTCATTGCCAGGAAGTCAGCAGTGTGCAAGTGCCAGCAGCTAAATATCCAGGAATGTTATATTCAAAAGCGACAAAACCCCGTGAGATGTGTTAAAAGCAAACACATTTTCTCTGGACTTTGTGGCTTGTACTCAGTGACAGCCTTTATCACACAAACACAGATGAGGATTTTTGACAGGGTTTTAACCTCTTCTAGGAGAAGCTGCATATCTTTTGATTTTCTTATTTTTCTTATAATCCTGTATTTACAAGCAGAGCTAATAAAATAACAGAAAAATACATTAAGTGGGGAAGGTTTGGCAAACCCAGCACAATCTCATTGAGATGATTGATGGGTTTAGATCTTGTTTTCAAAAAAAAGGAGTTCAAAAATCTATCTCCTCACAGAATTATGGGCAAAATATCTCCACGGTATAAATAGTTGTAAATCCACTACAGAAAGTGTAGTTTTCATCAAAATTACTGAGGGTGATTTTGTTGTTTTGTTGGTAACATCAACATGTATCAACATGTCTCTGTTGATAACAATTCAATATTACAATTAGCAGTCAAAGACGTTGACACTTCTTTGATGGGTGCTTCAATGCAAATGCTTTGGTTTTGTTCTCTTTTGACTAATGTCTCCATCCTGGAGCCTCACAGTGCATTAAGTGTTGTGTCACTAGACATTGTCACAATAGACATTTTTGCCTCTCCCTTATGTCCCTTCTGAGACTTGTATGCAGGGCAGAGTTGTTTCTGTGCTCCAATTCTGCATGCCCACAATTCTATGGCTTTCTGGTAGAGATGTCAGACTGGATGGTAGTTGTTTTTCATTTCAGGTGAAACATGATAGAGTTTGTGGTTCCTAATGAGCTCGTTCCACAAACCAAGTCCCAGCTTTTCGACAGTGAAATGTGTGAGTCAGACCTTGAAGATAAAGCTCTTATGCAATTGCTTAAAATTGCAGCAGGTTGTTTATAACATCCTTTGCATTCAAGCCTACTTTGGCTTTAAGCATCAGGAATAATTTTGTGACAGAGCAGTGCACTGGATCTGTCAGGGTTGGAGTTAACTTTCTTCCCAGCTGCCTGTGGTGCCCTGCTCTGCATTTGTGCCCAAAGCAGTGCTGCTGCTGCCCCAGAGATTTGGCTGCTGCTGAGCAGTGCTTGCCCTGTGGCAGGGCTCTTTCTGCTCCCTCCTCCAGTCAGGGGGCTGGGAGAGATGGGGAAGGGACCCAGCCAAAGGGACGTTCCATTCATTATGATGTAGGCTCAGCAATAAAGGCTCAGGGAGAGCAGGTGGAGAAGGGGGATGTTTGTGGTCATGGTGTTTGTGTTCTCAAGCAATGGTTGCACATGCTGAGAACCTTCTTCCCAGGCAGTGACTGGACATCTGTCTGCTGATGGGAAGGAGTGAATTAATTCTTTTTGATTTTGCTTTCCCTGTTGAACTTGATCCATGAGCCTTTTCACCTTCCTCTCTTTCTCCCCACAGAATGGAGTGAGCAAAAGGTGGATAGGTGTTTGGCTGCTGGTTGAGGTCAACTCATCATAATCACTAGAAAACAAGACACTCAGTTCCCAATAAACATTTCTCATCTTGTTTCCCTGCATGAGGTTACATTGTTATTGCAGAATGTTCCTCTGCTTTTGCAATTCACCTACTTTTGCGTTTCCCCTCGAATTCAATCTCCTTCCAAATAATTAGTCGTGGATGTAATGACATCATCCCAATTCACTCTAACTGCCCACACCAAAACAGCTGGCTATTTCTGCAAAGCTGATTAGGAATGGGACCCTTAAAAACATCGAATTTAACTAAATTAACATTTAGTTTTCAGAGAGAATGTCTCATGGAAACCCAACCTCCTGAGATGTCATAGACTGATACTGATTTTCTTCCCTAATTCATCAGGTTCGTACAAAAAGGTTGGAAGAGGCTGGACTATGCAGGTTTGAAAGGAGCTGTTTAAAACTTGATTCATACAGAGTCTCTGCCCAGCTTTTTCACTGATGCCATTGCAAGGTGCCTCATCCACAGAAGGTTGCCTACAAGGGTGGTCTGAGCCCCCCAGGAGAATGGCTGAGCAGCTGGCCAGGAATATGCTTTGTCTTATCTTCAGTCTCATCTTTTCACCATTGTGTCCATTCTACACAACCTCCCCTGAGCCCATGGGCTCAGAAGCTTCTGCTCCATAAATGCAACTCCTGACTTGCAGCAGCTGATGGATGATCCACAAAGAAGTTGGGAGTTTGCCATTCCTGCCAGCAAGTTCAGCTCAGCCCAGCCTCTGGGCACACACATCAGCCATGTCTTCACACCAGTGGAGAGTACAGTTATATCATATTTTTTATTTCCTTCTTTCAGCTTTTCTTTTGCTTGTGCTTCTGTTTTCATAGAAAGTTTTTTTAAGTGGGTGAATTGGTTCGTTATTAATTGTGTTTATTCTGTATAGTGATGGGTATTTCTAGCAGAATCCATCCTTTTAATCCAATTTTTTGCCACATATACACAAAGGGAAACAAAATGCCTTTAGGACATCATATTTGTAAAGAACATTAGTAATGCAGTGAGGTGGATCAGCTTCATGCATTCATTTGAAGACTAGGGTCTAAATTTAGATTTATTCCCAAATGAGAAGGGATTTGTGGCCTCAATTTCAATAGCCATTTCAATCCAAAATTATCACAGGAGTTAGTGCAGTGAGAAGTCTCTGATTTGGAGTTTGGGAAGGAATGGCAGATTAGAAGCTGGACCTCCAGCCTTCAGCGGAAATTTGTGCCAGAAATTCCTTGGATGTCTGACTTTGCCCTCTGTCCAACCTTTCTGTGAGCTCTCAATTTCACCAAATTCCCCCTGATTTATGGCAGGTTACCCATAAAGCCCAGGTGTCCCTGGTTGGTACAACAAAGCATTCATGCCTTTCTTAGGTTCATGGTGCTGAAAGCACAGGTTTGGTGTTGCAGCCTCTGAACTTGCTTTCAGTGAGACATGCCCTGCTGTGGAGTGAAAGCCATAGCTCCAGGTGAGAGATTTGGTTTGGGCTAGAAGTGTTACCTTGCTTTACCAGCAGTACAATGGCAGCACATCCCAGAGCTGGTGTGGTTGTAACAGCAGAGGAGTTTCTGTGTTATCTGTAACCCTGAAAATGACAAAGAATTTGAAAGTATGTGGGGAAGACTCACTAAGTTATTCTGTAGCTTATAAGCAGGTCTTATGCAGGATGCAAAGCTGGGACAATTCTGTCATTTTGTCTTTCTGTATTAAGTGTCATAATCCTTGCCCCTTGTATATGTGTAGCCTCCATCAGGGAAAATGGTAATGAGTTTTCACACCAAGGGGGTATTAAATCCCCATTCCCCTTCAGTAACGTATAATGTCAACAGCAGCCTTTGATGAATTCAGCTCCTTCTTCTTAATTAGATGCTTGAGCAAGAGATTATTAATCCATTTATCTCAAATTCTAATTGTACCATGAATTGCTTGCTGTTTCATGCCCAAGTTTATGATCATAGTTATCTCCTTACAACCTTTAAGGAGTCATACTTGTAAGTGAATGTATTCTGGAAACTTGAATTGTTGTGTCCTTATTTGTATTATTTTCCTCGATATGTGTGTGTGTAGATATTCTGAAATCAGCCAGGGCTATCCTGCAACACAACAATTCAGCAATTGCAGCTAGATGCCATTTCATTTTAGTGACATCAGACCTTAAAAAAAAACAAATTTTAGCACCAGTAAGTGGAACTGGGTGCTTCTCATGGCAAGGGCTGGTGGTTTTATACCAGAATTACTGAGTGGGCTTGATTTGGAGACCTACCAGCTTTGAAATGCACATTAAAACAATAAACTTCAGTTGTGATACTAATGTATAATTACTAATGATCCTATAGATCTAAAAATCAGCCCTAGGACATTTCAGGGCAAGCCAGTCCATTTGTTAAAAGAGCATGTAGTTCCCTAAGTGACACACACTTGCCTGGATGCAGCCAAGGATTCTTTTGAAAATGTCCTCAGAGCAGGCAGAAGGTTTTTTCCCTTTGAACAGCCTGAACTGGCCTAGTTTGCAATCCATGGTGAATACTGCAATGGCTCCATCTGCTGAGACAACTAAATCACTAGGAGCTTCAAAAAGTTGCAGCAAATGGGATTTTTTTTCTCCTGGGGTCTGTGCTACTCATCCCCTCTGTGTTTCTGTGTCTGGGGTGGGCTATTTCAGAATGGACTCAGAACAGACTGTAGCTTCTCTGTGTGTCTGTGTGTCCCCATGGAGCAATGGGTCTGACAGGCATGTGGCTGACTTTCAGTCAAGTGGAATAATAAATGATAGTGGGTGAAGCCACTTTCCCAGTGTTCCTGTTTTTATACGGGCTGTTGTGTAGGGTTGCTGAGTGCAAATAGGGATTTAATGGCACCATCTAAATGATACAGTGATACCTGAGAAGAGAGAAGGGTGTTAGAGTGAGGGTGCAGGTTTTTCTGTTGTATTCTCCAGTTTTAACCATCTACACTGGCTGCTATTAAAAAATACAAACAAACCCTCCCAGAGTCACTTCCCATTCTAAATACTGTGGCAGATGACAGCTCTTCTGGCACCACTGGGCTCATGTGCTGCCAAACCATTCCTTTCCAGTGGTGTTTCTGATGTCCTCACTGACAGCTTGTCCTGCTTGTCCTTTCCAGTGCAGAGCTTGTTTCTCGTTAGGGTCTCTGTATCTCACTGCTGAACAAATTCCAACTGGGATGAGGCTCCCACCCCTTCAGTTCTAAGAGGCCCCTGATGGCAGAAGCTGTGAGCTGTTCACAAGCAGCTGGGCTGAGTTTAGTTCCAAAAATGTCCAAAATAAAATCATACCTGCACAGCTGAGTGCCACTGTATCTTGGTTTAGACAGAGGATGGTTTTAGGTGTCTGTTTTGAATGCATCATTCTGCATTTGAATGCATCATGCAGACTGCATGAACAGAGGTATCTGCAGTCAGATTAGCAAGCATAGGGGAGTTTCTTGCACTGTCTGCACTTGGGAAGCTGTAGTCACTTGGTGTGTGAGCTCCTGCTTCACTGCAATTGTTTTACTCTCCTTTCTCATAGTTGGAGAGCAGCTGACCTTCTTTGTGTATCTCATCATTACCAGGTGAATCAATGCACAGAGCCTGTGAGAGGAACTGCCAGGACAACCAATCCCAGAACCCTTTGTCAGCCTGGTTGGTAGTAGCCATTAAAAACTGCAATCTGTTTATTCATGGGCTGAGCTCAGAACTGGCATTTCTGCACCCTGCAGTTTTCTGAACTCCTCCCAGCTCTGCCAAGGATGTACTTTGTGACTTGGGGAAAGTCAGATCTCTCAGTTTCCACTCAGAGACTGTCTTTGAGCTATGGAGATATCTATTCCCTCACCAAGACTGGAAGGATTAATTGACCTGTACATTTGAAGGCATAAATTGCCATGCAGGGCCTGACCCTGTACCAGTGCATAAAGGGAGGTTTTATAATTGCTTTCGAAGGGACAAGAACTGTGATCCAAGTGCCTACAAGTGAGCAAACCCCACAGTGACAGGACAAGTTGATTGGTAAATTCTTTCCCCTGTCTTCCTCAAACCTCCCTGTTGGCTTTTCTTACTCACTTCATAATATTCCTGCTCAGTCCCCAGGCTCAGCTTTCTCCTGAGCTTTGTTTGTTCCTGCTGTTCTTTCTAGCAGGGCTCTTCTGCTTGAAAAAGGCACTTTGATTCATTCTGTGCTCTTGACTTGAAGCTAATGGGGTTCATCTGATCTGGTGAGTCAGAGAAAATTCCTTTGCATCTCTGTCTTGTGGACTGAGTGAAGCAGAGCTTCTGTACAAGACAGACATGGGATCATATAAGTAAAGAGTGTATATAATGTGCCCGACTCAATCTTGTAACTAATTCAGTGTAAAACATGCCTTTTTTTTGCCATGAGTGTATGGGGAATAATGGCTAAAATTATTTCAGCTCCTCTCTGCCTTTGACAAACCTGAAAGCAGTGTTATGCTGATGCTAAGGGGTTTGCTTTGAATACTACACTGCATGCTTCGTTTTAGTCAAAGTCTTCTTTATTCTGCTTTTTTAACTTCTCTGCTCTCCTTTTACTAGAATATATGAATCTTTTAAATGTAGTACACAGTGTTTTCTGGTTATACTACTAGTATTTTGTGGGGCACATAACCTCAAAGTGGAGATTTTTCGTTACAGGATCTCCTTTTAAATAACCCAAGAATGGCAGTGTTGGATTCAGGCTTCCCATGTTGTCTGTGTGTGGCAATGAAGAAGTCATTTGTACCAGAGGCCCAGCTCATAGCTGAAACCTTAGAGACAAGAGGAGGTGATGCTGTGGAGGAGCTCATAGTCAGGTGCCAAAACACAAAGAGACACAGTGAATAATTTTTGCAGTGGTCTGGCTGTTCACAGTGCCCCATTTGTCTGTTGGGGCAGCAGTGGTGGGGTAAGCAGGCACACCAGTTAGAGATTGTGGGTGCTCTGGGTCTGGCCTGGTGGAATGGCCCAATGAATCCCAGAAGACAGAAGAGAGGGATCCCTAACCCAGTTTGCTAGAGACTGCCCAGGGATGAAAGCAAAAGCAGAAGGGGGTGCAATATTCCTGCTGACACCATAACCTGGACATCATGAGAAGCTGAATAGTGCAGGATCAGCCATTCCTGGTTACGTAACTCACATGCGGCCTCAGATTCATTTGATCCCTTTTATGCATTTAGTTGGCAGGAGAACATTCCAGCCATTGCCCCAGGAAGGATGAAAGAGGGCAGTCAGAGCAGATCACATACCCAGTGAACCTGAAAGGGAAAGGTAACATCCTTTTCCAGTGGTTACCCTCTTGTCTGTCAGCAGAGCAGGATTTTTATAACAAATCCTACCCCAAGCTGCTGAGATAGGCCAGCAAGTGGGTAGCTTCTTCTTCCACCTAAGGAATAACTATCCCTTTCATAATGTCTTAGACGTGACATTATTCCTTAAAATCCAACCTTTGTTGGAAATTACTCATTTTAGAAGTGACCTAAGACTGCCAGCTTCAAGCTTGATGTTGTATGTTTGACAGCACTTTGGGTATAGGAAGTTCTGCCACCTCCTCCTGTCTGGTCTGTTTTGTGTGTATGTGTCTTTCACCAGGCAATGGAGACAGAGAAAAAAGTTCAAATGGAAAGCATTTTTAGAAAATCACAAGTGTTGATGGCTACTGAGTATTTCAGGGCACATGCAGGTCCTGAGAACATTTTCAAACACATTTCTGAATGATCCCTTTTTGGTGGCTGATAAAACTAATTTGCATCTTTGAAAAGTCCCTTCACTTGGACTCCTTGGGTGCTGTGAAGCTTCCTGTGTTCTGAAGGTCAGGGTGTTAAGCTTAGGTTCCCAAGTGGCAGTCTAACATTAGATATCTGTTTTTTGAAAATTCCCAAACTCATCATCACGAGTTCCACGTGTGATGCATGTCTCACAGGCCTGTAAGTCATCAAGGCAGGCAGGCTGCTCTGCAGAGCACTGCTGATAGTGCCTGCACGCTGTGCAGCAGTGCAGGAGTGCTCTTTGATCTGCTGGGCAGAGATAAGGCCCTGCTAAGAGGATGTATTTACCTTAGAAGCTCTCTTTGATGGGTCCTCTCATTTGGGAGAGTAGAGCTCTGTGTCTGCTCAATTTCTTTGAACAAACACCGTATCAGCTTTTCAGCACAAGGCTCTGGGGTGCCGTACCCCTGCACTGTGCTGTTCTGTGCTGGCCATGGCAGGGCAGCATTCAATCCAAGGATGGATGCAGTGGATTTTATGTGCCCTGAAGTACAACTGGGGCTTAGGAGGCTCTTTTACCTTTGTCCTTAGATCAAGGCTGTAAGTCTGATGAGAGCTTTGCCTTTAGGATATGCAAAATTGGAGAACAAATCTTTCACTGCCCCATCCTTTAATATCAAGATTTTTTTTAGTGACCTGAACAAACCATCAATCAGTCTATGCCATTACAGTTTAGATAATTTCTCCATGTCATTCAGTGTTATCCCATCAATGTTGCAGTCCTGAGCTTGGCACCATTCTGTTTACTGCCACATTATTAGTCCTGAAGGAAAGCTTAAAGTCCCTATTCTTCTTTTTATGTAAGTTTATAGTATGGTAGAGATTCAGTGATGTGCTGGTCATGGCTCTGTGCAGGCACAAGAGGATGTACATGCCCCATTCTCAGGGCTGGGAATGATCTTCACAAAGCCCAAGGCTCTGCTTAGGATTTGTGTATTTACATGAGTTCCAACAATTTGGTGACTCCCATCTATTTCCCACCTGCAGTTAATGAAACCAAGATCAGGTTTGATATGCTGTACCATGCACTGATACAGCATCCAGAGCTCCACAGAACAAGATGGGTATCAGAGCAGAACAGTTTTACAGTAGATCTTTCATTAAAAAAACAATGTGGTATTTCCCTTCTTGCTTCCCACACTCATACTACTTTCTGCTAGACCCCACACTTCACTACTACTTGAATTTTCCAAGAAATTCACAGGGCAAACACAGCTGCATCATTAAAAGTCTCCTGGAAGTAGCGAGAAAATGAGACTGCACACTTCTCCCAGTTCATTTCAGAGACTCTCCTTGGCTGGTAACAATTCTTGTGTTGAGCCAAGAGATTCATACCAAGGTTGACAAATACTCCCTGGGATACTGACATTACAACTGTGTGTCAAACACTGCCCTATCACACAGCCATGTATCTCCTGCTGCTTAGCAAGAAGTGGGGAGCTATCTCTGAGACTGAAGAACTATTTTCTTAACTCTGCTGGGCCCTGAAGAAGTAAACAGGAGTAAACAGTAAATATCCTACAGGCTGTACATGCACTGCTAGAAATGCAGCCATCACCAGAGCTGTCTGACACTCCTCTCTTTGTGTCCAATAAGGATGCAATTTTGTTGTGAAATAACAACAATTTCAGACATTGCACAGTGGTATTTTGCTACTCAGGGCGATTTTACTCATCCTTTTCTAGTCCCTCTCCCCTTTTTTAGGATATGGAATGAAAGTTATTATTTGTCAAGGATTAACCTTTCAAAGGACTCTTGTAGGGTCTGATAATTTCACAGACACGATATGAAGCATGTGGGGCTTTCACCTCCTGGCAGTGACCCAGCCCAGATTAAGTCCTCTGGTCTAGCAGCTCATCATAGGTAAGATTGAACATGGTCCAGTGCAGGCAACATGCATGGTGAGAGCTCTGAAACACTGACAGTGAGAGGAGTCCTTGCTCTGAGATGTTGACATCTTGTGTTAGAGTGAGTAATGTGCTGGGATGTGTGCCAGCCTCTGAGACCTTCATGGGAAGGCAGCAGCATAAGCAATTTCAGTGTCAGTTAATTACACTTGAAGACACTGTGGTGGTTGTGGTATCTAAACACAAAATAGAGGGAGATGCAGAACAGCGCCTCAGGACATGGTGACTTTAGTGTGACAGAATCAATGAAGGGCTTTGAAGTCTTGTCTTGTTTTCTTTGCAGATATTTCTCTTTGATCTCATGCTGGGGTTTTTTTTTTTTTGGGTTTTTTTGACAGGTGTTGAGGGTTTTTGTTTAATGTTAAACCCATGGATCTATTGTCACGTATAACAAGAGCAGCTGGATGTAGTGCTTAGTCTCCGACATTAGAGGAAAGTTATGGCTGACCTGCATTGCTGAGTTCTCCAGACCTCTGCAACACCTTAATGCAGGTGTCCTGCAGGACTTGCCCACTTTATCATGACTGTACCTATCCTCATCTCCCTAAAACATAGTGGCTGTCCCACAGATGATACTTCCAGTGCCTACTCAGTGCAGAGAAATGAAAGAGAGGACACTGGGATCAGGGGTGCTGCCTGTCTCATGTTATGGCCTATTAGATGATCTCTGGATGTTTTTTCTTCTCTGTGAAAGACTGTAACTTTTTAAGCTACTTTGGGATCCACAGGAAAAAAAAGCTTTGTAGCTGCATTAATACAAATAATTCTTTTCCATGCTTCCTGTGGCACTCTCCCAGAAGCTGTCACTGGCTTTGTGCAGGATCTCTGGCAGAATTTCTCCAGAACCCTTTTTCTGCCAACAGCGTGGGCAGCTGAAAATAGTAAAAGAGTATTTTTTCAAAAATTAGTGGGGGCCATAAAGTATATTTTTTATGCCAGTGTAAGTATGATATGGTTGTAATAAAGCCATTGCTGTACTGAAGCACTTAAAATAGCTTCCCCTGCAAACTGCTCACACTGGGGGATTTGCTGTGGATGCTCTTGACTGTTAAGCCAACCCAACAGAACTTTTTTGTGCCTTTCTGTCTCAGATAGAGAAGACTGGAGGACTTTGTCCTGCTGCCCTTGGCCTGTCCTGCCTGCACAGGAAGCTTCAGTGGTGAAGGCTTTACAGCCATCCTCACCCTCTCTTGGCTAGTGCCAGCATTTCATCAGTCTGTATGGAGTTACATGCACCAGGGGCTGCAGCTGTGTTTTCTCACCAGAGCAGATACAAAATAATGAGTCAGTTTGCAGGGCCTTCCAATCAAAATTGTGTGTACCTTAATTCCTCTCTATTTTTCCTTTCAATACATTTTACCCAATATACATGAATCAGCAAAGCTAATAGATGTAAGCTAATACTGCCAGTTTATTTTCTTTAAGCATATTCTGCTTCATGTCATTGCTAGAGGTGATGTTCTAGTCTGTTTTATTTGTTTTTTCTGGAAATAGAGTATTTCTTTCTTACAGAATACATCTGAAATTAGCAGTAAGGTCAATCTACAAGGTTTTTGTTGAACAGCTGCTCTGATGTGTTTGTTACAGAGTTCACCTTGCACTGTAGAACAAAGGAGGTCAGAGAATGCAAGCGCATGAGTTCTGTTCCCTTCTAAGTGCTGTCAATTCCATTCATTGCCCTTCATGGTGGTGTTACTGAAACATGTTCACACAAAATACTAATATCAAAACCAGTGGATTTCCTGGAGTATCTGTGTAGGGTCTCTTGTAGAAATCATTATTTTGTGTAGGCTCTTTCATCAGTTTTTGAGGCTTGAAGAAGTATCTGTACTTTGCAGTAGAAAGGCTTTTTTGGATAAGGGTATTTTGCAGTATTTTTAAAAACCTGCCTGGAACTTAATCCACTACCTGGAGAGTATTTAATTTCCAGCTCTTTCTTGGCTTATTTTTGGGCTGTTGTCTCCTGGCAGTGTAACTCTTCGGTGGTTTGGGGATCAAAGTGTGGTATCTGATTTAGCAGCATTTCATGCATCCTGTTGATCCTAAGGAAGGAGGCTGTGAATGGCTGTGTGTGAGCTGGGCAATGACAGCCTGTGCTGGCTGGAGCACACGCTCTGCATTCACAGCCAGCTTCATGCAGTGACTTGTGGTGACACAGCCAGGAAGAGAGGAACACACAAAGTCTAGGCTGAGAACAAGAAACAGACTTTTTTTATAGAGCTGGAGTCAAAATTCCAGCACTATTTAGCAGCCATGTCCCTTTTCCAAACACTTGTGCAGGAAGGACCATCCCATATCTGAGGGAACCATGTGTGGGTTTTTTTTCTCCCTGGTTTCATTCTGCCCACTTCAGTCACATCATATTCCCATGCAAAGCATCTCCCCAGTTCTCCATCCACTGGCCCTGACCCACTCAGGGGGTCTACAACCTCTGCATGGGAATTTATGAGCAAAGCTGCTGCTCAGGAGGAGCAGAGGGTCTCTTTCTGCTGCACCTCAGAGCCCTGTGACCTTTACAATGAGTTATTGCCCTCCCAATAATTCGTATTATTTTAAGTGGACTTGGGCCCAGACTCAACAACCAATTTAATCCCCAAACCTCCTGCTGGAATTAATGGGCTGCAACACTCATGCTGACTTTTGTGGGATTTCTGTCTTGTGATTCATTCATTGCTCTTTTCCATATCTGAACCTTTTCCATTCTATTTAAAGTGTACAGGGACTGAGCACAGCTCTGCTGTCTCCGCTTGTTGCACAGTGCTCTTTGCACACCCTTCAGGTTGCTAAATTCCATGATATTTGAGGAAGAGTATTAATAGCTAGGATTCTGCTCAGGGACTAGCTTTGAAGGCTTCTAGGATGGCATTCAGACTGCATGGTCTGTGGGGCTGCCAGACACTGACTTCAGATAATCATAGAATCTTGGAATGTTTTTTTAAAAGGGACCTTAAAGACATTCTAGTTCCATTGCCCTGCTCTGGACAGAGACACCTTCCTCTAGACCAGGTTGCTCAGAGCACCATCCAACCTGGCCTTGAGCACTTCCAGGGATAGAATATCCACTTTTAATGTGGCAGCTTCCCTGGATAAGCCTCCATCACCTGCTATCCCCACTGCAACTAAACACTAATCACTGGGAGGACTAATTTATAGGTGGCCTGGATAAAGCCCTTGCATGTTTGTCCTGACTCTTCCAGCACTCACACCCAGATGTGAAGACACAAATAACTAGCACTGAAAGTTTGCTGTGAACAGCTGTAGATTTCCAATTAACAACTCTTGTTAATCTTGGGGATGCATCTGCCAGGGTGGCTTGTGTGTTTTTCCCCTCTGCTTTGTACTACTGCTGTCAAGACATGAGGATTGATTTGTGTTTCTGTGCACTAACGTGCAGACAGGATTCAAAGCTGAGATTCTCATTATACCTATGTTTTCCCAGCTTGTAGTCATCTGACTCCCTTTGCTGCTGCCTGCCTTTCAGGCTGTGCACATCCAGGGAATGATAATGCCAACAAACTCCAGAGCTTCCATGTAGGACAGCTGAGCCAGGTGCTGCTGGCTGCTGTGTCCAGCGATGCGTGGTCCCTCAGGGTATCACACAAGACATGAGAGGACCTTGTTTGACATCAGTGTTTCTCTTACAGCATCCACCTGAGCACGTTTACTTCAACAATGCAAAGTGCATCTTGGCCTTGCACCATGGTGTGTTATTTTCCTTGCCCCGACACAAAGCCTCAGCACATTCTGGAGTAAATTGTGATAGGAAAGATGTCTAAAACTCTCTTTTCTGAGGGCTGTGAGGAGCAGCTTTTTCCATTTGTTGCTTTCTTGAACTATCAACCTCACAAAGAGGGTATGGTGGATATTTTCTGTCTGCAATTTACCTGACTTTTTCCTTAGCTGTAGCTCAGTGTCTTCCTTTACTCTGCAGGAGACATTCAGAAGAGGATCCTGCCCGGCCCCACAAAGGGCAATATCATTCTAAGTGTTGCAGTCTGTTTTCAGTGTAATTTTTCCCTTGTCCAAAAGATTTTCCTGTGTCCATGTTTCTGCTGGAAAAACTAGCTTGTGTATTACTCTTCTAATCATGCCAAGTTTTCAGTATCTCACCTTCTTTGCTTCCTTGCAGTTCCTTGGTGTTTAACCTTTTAATAGCATCTTTTATTTTGTCTGTTGCAGGATTGATGGCTGCTAAAGTAATTTTCCACATTAGTGGTTTAACATGGCATTCATGGCATTAGACTCTTGCACCTTAGAACAGCCACCTTGTGCTAGAATTGTCTTTGCTTTCCCTCAGCTTTTTTCTTTCGGTGTCAAAGCCAAGATTTTTCCCTATTTAGCCCAGGAGCAGAAAATTGTGAAACCTTGCAGTGAGAACTCACAGGAGATAACAGGGATATCAACACAGTGAGGTGGAGACAATGCCACACCTGCCCCAGCCATGCCCAAGGCCTCCAGACATGCACCAGTTCCAGCTAATCCTGCATTACACAAAGCTGAGCTCAGGCTAAAGTCACCTCTCGGCTCAGACTGGTGCTACCTTCAAAGTTTGCCCTGCTTTGGGTAGGACGCCCAGCCCAGTGACCTCCAAATTATTCTGTGATTCATTGCCGCTCTTCCCTGGCTCCATGGCTCCTGGGCAGAAGGTGGCCTGTGTACAAGCTCAGGTCACTCTCTGAGCATGGGCAGGCTGTCAAAAGAAGATTCCCAAAACTGCCAGGCAATTCCTGTCTGATCCAGAGGTGTGTCAGGGGGATGACTGTGAATTCCTTGAAAGACTGTGTTTAAAGCCTAAGGGCCCAACACCTCTGGTTTCTGTTTCTGTGAAACTATTTATAAAATGTGGTTTATACTATTTCTCATATTTCCCTGCTTTTATCACAATACTGAGCTATAAGTAGTATCTTTGGTCTTGTGTAAGAACCCTCATGCTTGGAGAGTAACATTGGTGTAGTTCATGATAATTAACATTACAGCTGCTGTGTGCAGGCAAGGTTCAGGTCGGTAACACTCCTAGAAGGTAACATTGTGTTAAATAAACAAGAATTTGTGAACTAAAAGTCCTCAGTAGATGTGTTTGCTGACATCCTGGTCTCTTAATGAAGGCTTTTCTTCTTAAAACAACAAATTGCACATGTTTGCCATCACCACAGGGCATCCCCTTCATCCATGCCTGGAGAAGGAGGAATACAAGCAGAGACCAAAGCTGTCTCAGCCTTGTTTCCTTAAGGGCTGTTTTTCATGCTCTCTATTCCAAAATTATCTCATTACACAGCATAGACCCATATAGCTTTGCAATATACTCTTAGTACTCTGCCCTCATTCGGTCTGTGAACTTATTTATATCTGAAACATTTTTTAGTTGTTGTCTTTTTAATGTCATATTTTAAAGCATCTCATGGTGCTTGACCTGCAAATGGATACTTGAAACCAAGATGAGGTAAATCTCTCTATAAGAACAGTTGCTGTGGAAAGGGTACATTTATATTAGATTATACCCAAACAGTGCTGAAGGAATGGAATTGAACCAAGAGGGAAATATGATTTTTATTGCCTACTTCTCCTGAAAATGACACATCATTTCATCTGGCTCATTTTTTTATTGGCATTTTTCCTTCTGCTTCAAGTGCAGAATTAGTGTATTTGGAGACTGGCAATTTTACTGAGACCAATGTCTTTCAGGCAAGGTGTCTTTCACCTCTTTCAAAAAGTGTGCTGCTGCTTCATTTGAAATCAGACTGTCAGAAAACATGATTTGGTTTTGTTAAGAACTGTAAATCAGTTTTCAAACTAGAACACTGGCACAGGTCTAATTTGACAGATCTCTGGCACGACAGAATTTAAAGAGTTGGGTTCAGTGCATATACATGCTTGACAAAAGCAAGATAAGACTTCACAAAAAAAAAATTTCAAAGCCATGGTGTATCTCACATTTAGGATTGTCATTGATGTTGTGGAGGACATCTTGATATCACTAACAGATGACAAGGAGTCAGCAGCTAAACAAAAATGTGTATGTCCAACTACAGATTCCTTGACTAGAGCTGAAGTCTTTCAGAAGCTGCTGTACTTCCCACTGAGACAGAACACTTCTGATAGATAGAAAATATTTTTAAAAGTTAGATGACACTTTATCAGAAATTAATTTTGTCTGCTTGATTTTGAAATATTTCATTTTCAAATGAACACTTTTTATCTTCTTTAGGGGTAGATGAATTCATTATACTTCTATACTTTAGCCAGTAAAACCTTCTTAATACCTGTTAATACTAATTGCTTATATATGTATAGACATGCATTATGTATTTATATTTTCATTAGATAGCTATTTATGATATATATCACTAATTATTCTCTTGAAAAAAATATTTAAAAGCTAAATGTTGAATGCCCAAAAGTTCAAATGCGGGTTTCCAAAGACAGCAGCAACTTGTATTGACCAAGAAGGGAAACAGGACCTGCAATGCCTTAAATGAATAGGGTTTGATCTGACAGAGAGAGATAATTTATGTAAGATCTGATGTTAAAAAAGCTGATTATGAATTTTCAAGTAGTGTTATATCAGTCAAGAATTCAGCCTTTTTTTTCAAACATCACTGGATTTTTTAAAATGTGCAAAATGCATTCAAATTTGTTAATGCTTCATGTAGATATTATAGTATTATTTTATGTTAAAACCAGAAATTATTTAGACTTGCAGGAGGTATTACATCAGGTAAGGGTGCAGGTCAGACCTGTCCTCCTCCCCAGCTGTGGTGGCAGTGGGAGAGGGCAGGCAGGGATGGCAGAATCCCTGCTCCAAGGCAGCCCTGGTCAGTGGGATGCACAGCACGTTTTTGGCTGTGTCACTGCTGTTCTCTCATTTTCCAAGGTGCTGTGAGGAGCTTTGTGTCCTTGCCATATCCTCTAAGCCAAAAAGATATCAAGTGTCATAGTGTCTGCTCTCTGGGGATGCTGGCTAATAAAGTGCTCTCCAGCTAGCTTTTTAGAAATAACCAAAACTCAGGAGGTTACAGAATCCATTAACCCCAGGATGTATTATTATCCCTAAGCAACAAAGATTTTTATGAGCTAAATCACAGATTTGACAACAATATATTTTAGAAAATAATGCCATGGTCCCTAAAAGTCATGAAGCTGTCTTAGAAGTTATAGGTTTTGGGTTTTTTCAGCAGGTCTGAAATTTCTTTTTTAACATTTTGATGATGATGATGTCTAATTCTTAACAATTTTCAAGTTTTAAAAAAGTACTAAATTTTTTTACCCCTGATGAAATGTGGCTTCAGACCTTGGGCTCTGAGGAAATCAGTAAATATTGCAATACAAAAACATTCCACACTCTTTTAAATCCTGACTGTTAATTTTAAGACAGTGTAAATTAATTGTAAGTTTCTGACAGACACAGCATCTAAGAGAACTGTAAGATTACAGTCATCTGAGTATAACCAGAAGATGCTTTCTTTGGATGCTTCATCCACTTTCACTGCTGGAAGCATTGAAACGAAGATGAAACTTCAATATTCTGGCAGAGTCAGAGACAAGGCAGTGAGTGCTGGTTCCTGTCATCTAGCAGATGTTTGTCACTCTGACCAACCATTCCGGTTCTCCCTGACTGCCACAGCTTTAAAAGGGAAACTGGCACTGGAGCTGTTTGAATTACAGGCTCAGACGCCTTCAGCTCCACAGCAGCAGCACTGGATGTGCGTCACAGCTCAGGTGTGCATCAGCCAGGTGTGGAGGCTGCAGAGAGGTGTTTCCTTTTCTCCTCCTGGGAAATACCTACAGCTGGCAGATAATTTTAAGAATACTTTCCAGCACCTGATTTTGCCAAAATCTAAAGCTGGTGTTTTTGGAGGCTTTCTCTTTCCCATGACTTCAGACGTGCTTTTGGAACTAAGCCTGATACACCTTCTTGTCTGTCAAGGGCCAAAAAAGTACTTACCATCCTTAAGTTAGTTGATTTACCACACCTGCAACTCTGCAGCTGTTGTGTTTGAGGTCATGGTCTCTAAACTACATCTGGAAAATAAAATGAGATACTGCTATAGAAATATAGCATGGCTCACAGCGAACACCAAGTGTTGCCTGCATTTCTGGATTCAGGGGTGGCCAGGAATCCAGCTGCTCACGGGAAGGTTTCAGCTGTGCTGTAAAAACCAGCCCACTTGCAATTTGTTTCTTAATGCACCTTTACCTTGCCCATAGGGAAGGATGCCCATCCAGTAGGATGGGTGTGTGTTTTCTCTGGAGCTGTGTAATGAAGCCTTAAGAGGCTTAAGTTTAACTCTTCCTCTTGCAGGAATGCAGACTCCCTCTTGCAGCTGTGATCCAGATGGAATACCCCAGCCCAGAGATGGTTAGACAGGCACTGAATGCTCCAGATAACATGTTCTGTGTTTGAAAGGGGAAATCAGTAACATTAACCATCTTCATCTTTTTTGAAGGATGAATTTGCTATGGGTATGTCTGTCTGTCTCCTGCATGGCTCTGAAAATTTGTCTGCCTTGAAATTTGACTCAGAGGCATTGTAATTAAACCTTGGCATTTGAAGTAATTAAGAAGCAGTCTACATTTTAGCATAATCTCAAAGCAACAGCGGGGTGCTGACAAAAATGAAATATGTTAATTTAAAAGTGTCAAAGTTCCTGTAAGCACGTGGTTCATACTGTTGGCAACAAGCTCTTCAGAAACAGCACTGTAGCCCCAGTAATCTAAAGGCCAACCTATCTCTAAGGAGGGATCAAAGAGTGGAGTCCAACTGCAGGAAACTGAGGGCTGGAGTTAGCATTCCCCATCAGGGAATACATCTTACATCACCATCTCTGCTCCTTCACCCCAAAATCTTGGGAAGGTCCAAGAAGCTCAGGCTGTGAACATCTCCAGGGGTTTCCAGGAAGGAAGCAGAATCCAAACCACTGCTTAGTACTTCATCTGGAAACTGGATATTCTTTACATCGATAAATAGCCAGAATATGTTTCTTTCCATCAGTGCCTCTGGGAGTCTGTTCATCGCCACATGCAGACTCAGAAAAGTAAAAAAAGGTGATTGTTTTGGCCCAAAAGCCTCCAGGAGAGAGACTCGGCCACCTGCCACCCAGTGCCAGCCATGGAGTGGGTTCACAAATCAGGATTGCCGCCCTTTTACTGCTTGAAGAGTGTTGAAAATGCAGCAGTGTAAATACCAGAGGTCAGAAGCGGCAGCTTCTGTGACGGTGACTCAGCCCCTACGAAGTCACAAGCATTTTATGGAGCACCCTTGTGTCAATCTCTTGGTGATAAGAGCTTTTACCTAGTTTAAAAAAGTAGTTCATGAAGTCAAGCTCCCGAGGTCAATAAATCAGACGACAAATAAAGTCCTCAGATATGTTCCTGGCATCCAATAAGTACTGAACACTCACGAAAAGCAGACGCAAGCTGCGTGTTTTCAGTGCCCTCAGTGTCAAGGAAACTTCCCAGTCTGACCCTTCACAAGACTCTCTGGAAGTGCCGCTCCCAGCTCCAGACTTGCACTGCTGGGACAGAAGCCCCTTCAGAGCGGGCAGGTCCATGAGCTGCAGGGTCCTGCTGGACTGCCTACACACGCGGCCAGACCAGGGTTCCCTCCCAGTTTAACCTAGCTCAGAGTCTCGTATGTCTGGTTCCATAAAGCCATTTATTCCTCCAAGGAGGACCCACAACAAAGGAACCCCTGAGCTTTTATAATCTCAGAGTATCCCGACACGCAAATCCTGCTCTTCCTCCTGAGTCCCCGTCTCTGTGCGCATCCACCTCCTTATCTCCAAAAGCCTGCCAATTCCCGGCTCCTGATGTGTCCCTCAATGTCCATTCGCCTGGCTGGCGTCACCTGTCCTCGCGCCCTTTGTTATCCCAAAAGATAGCAATTCACGGCCTCTTGTCTCGGGCCCCTACCCGGAGCTCAATCTGCATCTCAATCTGAAATTTGCAAACTGAGCTACCTGGACCAGATGTATTCCTCAACATCATTATGGACAGAGAGCCTAACTTAAGAAGTTCATTTTTTAAGCTCTCCTCCTCCTATGTCACTAGATTTTGATATGTGCACAGTAAAAGATGCCAGGAGGGGTTAAAACAGATCCTGTATCAAAGCACGCAGAGCTGGGCAGTGTGTGAAGGTTTAGACTTCATTTCAGCAGCTCAGGGCAGCCTCCTACCGAGACCCATCACTCAATGCCAAGGTCTTGGAAACCAACCACACTTCCAGCAGAAGCCTTAGCTGTTGCTCCCCTCTCAGGTGTGTGTGCACCTGGAGCAGCTCCTCCAGCAGCTCCTCAGCAATTTGGGGCTGACTCATACAAATTGCATTATCCTGCTGTGTGTGATTAATCCTGATATTAGTGACTAATAGTGTCTATCAAAATTTTTCCCATTTTTTGGTGCTCTGTAAACAAACACATCCACAAGCTCCTCCTGCACCATGGTCATGGCAAGTAGCAGCCCCGGCTGGCTGCATTTTTTCTCCCTGTGTATTCCTCAGGTCACAGGAACAGCTGTCCTAGTCACAGCCGCAGCCTCTCATGCACTGAAATCCCAGTTTTATGTGCAGCAGCTCAGACTGTGTGAACTTTGCTTTAGTTGCCTGCAGACCCCAAACTTGCCTTGAGCTGCAACCACATCTAGACCAAAGGAATAAGGTTTGGGGGTTGGAGCGAGCTAGCAAATGATTTTAAATACTGATGTGAGTTCTAGTGAGAGGAATCACACTGCAAAATAACACTTGAACTTCACAGACTGATGAGATTACACTCCAGCATGCTTGCACTGGCACTGCTGAGTGGCCAGGTCCCCAGTGCCTTAGTAGCTTGATTGCTTGCAGTTCCTGATCTTCCACTTGGGCTGACAATCTACTACCTTTGCTTCAGAGTAAATTTTGGATTAAGCTAGAAGTTTCAGTGATTAAAAGTGAGACATTTAGTTGCCCTTTGAAGAAAATTTTTAGTTTCCCAGGACCTAGGACACAATGGCTGATAAAAAGAGCCAGTTAAAGGTAAATATGCCTGGAGGAAAGCGGCACTGTGGCAATTTAGCAAATGTGGCTGTGCCAGGCTCTGCCTCCCACTGCAAAGGATACAGTACCCAACAGGAAAAGTGTCTGTCCCCTGCATTTTGGCTCTGACCAGCTTTCTGTCACAGAACATTAAGTCTGACCCTGTCCTGCCGTGCAAACCATTTCATTAATCAGTCACTCATCAGTGAGTTTTATTCCATTAATCAGTGCTCCATCAGTCACTCATGTCTTCGGGCATCCTACAGCTTTGCAGGTGTTAGAACAGCCCAGTTCCGCAGGGATTAGTGATAGGTCACACAGGAAAATGTAGGGAACTTTCATATCCTCACACTGATGAGTTGGGATAGCTGGATGGAGGCAGGAATAAAGGCAGAAACTGGGTGAGCCATTGGTCTACATGACATCTCCTGCTTCTGTGACAAAAGAATTTGTAGCACAGATTGTACTGTCACTTATACCAAGAACATTGCTTTGTGACTTCCAGCTATTGCTCTGGGGAAGCCAGTGGTGACCCAGTCCAAGGCAGGAATGGAGTGTTAAGGAGATTTCTCTTTGCATACTCCTGATTCTTGCTGCTTAGACTAAAGTGATGGGACCATCAGAAAAATAGATAGACAAAGCCAGAAAATTTTTACTTGGGACAGGTGTCCTGGTTGGCCAACTCAGTTTTGCTCCACTTAGTGGGAACAGTGCCATAGACTGGTGGCCTGAGAAAAGCTGTGAATCTCAAGGTTTTCTTTTCCTTTTTCAGACTTATTTTAACTTAAATTTCCCTCCAAAATGAAGGCAATGAATTCCCACTAATATTGGATCCTTCATGCTTCCTCAACTACAGCTCACTGCTATTGTACAGAGCCAATACAACACATGATCACACAGATTTCCTCACTGTAACAATCTTTCAAACAGCAATGATTTCTGAGCGCAAAACCTGTGGCCTCCTGTAATCCTTCCCATCTAGCCTCTTCCAGCCTTTAAAAGTAATTCCATACTCTTTCCATTCCCATGAGACCTGTAAGGCTGGCAGCTCTTGGCTCTGTGGGAAGGGAAACACCCTTTCTGTGCTAGCCTGGTAAGATTTTAGCATTAATAGGGTTTTTAATTGTTTTATTATGAACTATACAGACACAGAGCCCTTTGGCAAGGGCACCCTGTAGAAATAAATTGAGTCATCATCCTTATAATAGAAAAGCTAATTCAGTATGGATCTGTCCTCCAGTTAAGGGCATGCACATCCCTCAGAGAATGGTTTTACCAACTGACCAGACTTTTGCTTGTAACCACTGTTTGCTTTTCCTGACAGATCCTACTGTCCTGCCTATGGAAATGGCTTATTCATGGCTGATACAGTAATGTGTGGGACCAGCCTGGTCCTGGGCCCCCCTCTAACTGTGCTGCTCTACTTTCAAGACTACTGCATCGTCCACTTCTAGAAAGACTTGGCTTGGAGACTGTTTGTCCTGCCCAGAATCTAATTGCCCTCTACCTTCTGCCTTCTTTTCTACACAAAACGTAGCAGGTTTGAAATACTCTTCTCTTTAATATGGGAGAATCTACAGAGGCTGTAAAACTTCCATCTGGCTACAGAGAGAAAAATGAAGAATTTCAGGTTGTTGTCTGTTCATAGTGAAGATGAGTTTGTCCTGGATAAGGACTGTCATTGTTATGACAGTGGACGAAGGCCTCCTCATACACTTCCTCTTCTGCCTTGGCTTTCTTCATACCTTCTCTCTTCTGATTTGATATCCTCTTCATATTGGGAAGGAGGGATTTCATGTGGGACTGGACTAAAAGGAATTTTAATGATCCACTGATTCAAAAAAAGCATTGAGTCACTTCACAAAATGTCTCTTGGTGCCTTCTCCATGACCAGGACACTCCATGCAAATTCCAAATGACTCCACTGAGCCGCCACAGGCCATGCATTGGAGCACCGTGGGTCACACCAGGGAACAGTGTCCTGCCACAGCTGCTGCAGGCAGCACCCTCGAGAGTCTCCATTTGTGCTTTGATAAAAAAGCAAGGTTCCCGCCCAGAGGTGTATTCCAGGAGCTGGCTAAGTAAGCTATACTGCAGATCTCCTGTGCAATCACTCTGCCTGCCTGGAGTCATTCTCTGCTGGCCACACAGTCCCAGGCCACCTTTGCTGAGGATGGCAAACACCAACACCTCTGGGTGGTGGATGGGTTTGCTCATGTGTGCTTGGCATCTGCTGAAAGGAACTTAACCAGGACAAACACTCTGGTAGCCTCGTTCTGCTGGTACCTGACCCTTCCATGCCGTGCACGCCTTTGCTATGGGAGTCTCTGTTCCAGTTGCTGTCTCCAGAGCAGAACCAACACCATCCATCACAGCACTGGGAAGTCTTCCAGGATTACTCACAGGTGGTTCAAATTTTGTCTTGGAATCAAAATTTGCCTTGAGATTTGTCTCCAAGGCAAGATTTGAACCATCTATGAGTAATACTGTGAGACTTGAAGGCACCAGTGGCCAAAAGCGGTTTTCTTGCACTTCCTCAATGAAGACAAGGTGCATCATTCCTGCCAGGCACCTGGCCACGAGGCTGTCATCAGGAGTCAGGACCTGAGTGCTAAGTCCAGCAGCAAGGGGAGCAGCGTGGTCCGGAAACACAAGAGGAGAAGCACAAAATACCAAGGAAATGACATAAGAACTTGTCTTTGCACAACAGGGAACCAGGCTTGGGGAAGGAAGCAGCCTTCAAACATCTCCACTGTGCTTTGGTAACACAAGCTGTACTCAAAGACTCCACACTGGTGACGTTGCAAGTACCACACAGCATTTGTTTTTCTGGGTGGCAAATGGATGTGTCCTGAAGGCTGTGAGGGTTGTGCTGCACAGACTGGTTTGGCTGGGTTGGTGTTTTACTGTGACTGATAGATTTTTATCAGATGCTTTTACTTGTTAAATTTTCCTTGGTTGTGGGAACAATCCAGTAAATAGTAAAAATGATGGAGCACCAGGAGACATGCAGCCAAGAAGATCATTTGTTTGGCTGGATCCCTTCCTGCACAAGGGAAGCTTTGTGCAAGCTCACAGAAGAGCCGTGTTCATCCTGCTGTGGGCAGAACTGGCAGCAGGCTTCAGGCTTTGTCTCCACGCAGAGTCAGGCTGGCTTGGTTCTCCACAGAGCAGAAAACTCATTATTTCCGAGGTTACGGCCAGGCTGCTGGGAGGCTACAGCTCCTTGTGAGAAGTGCCTGTCTCCCAGCAGCATTGGCAAGGAGGCAACCGGGGCTTTGGACAAAGGAAGAGGTTTGTGCTGGTCTCAGAAAGGAATCTCATGCTGCCTGTGAGTGCTGCCGTGGGGGTCGTGCTTCTTTGGCAGTGCTGACCTCCCTGGAGAGCTGCAAAGCTGGGGGAACCCATGGCCTGTGGGTCAAGGACATGGGCTGGTCATGGTTCCACCAGCACCTGGTCTCCAAGGTGAACTGCTCTGGTAGAGGTACATATGCAGAACTGGAAACTGATCAGATGCAGTACAAATGCATCTGTGGAGGATTGGCTGCAGTGACAGGGGTGTGACGGCAAAGGGACAGCCCTCCCGAGGGTCTCCTGGGGTGGATGTCACTCCCACTCCTGCAGTGCCAGCTCCCAAAGCTCCTGACCGGGCGCTGCCTCCGGGCTCCTTGTCACCAGCTGTGCCAGACAGGAATCAGTCCAACAGCTGGGTGGCAAAAACTCCAGAGGGGTGCAGGTAAACACTGGCCCCCTGCTCACATCTGAGGTGCATCTGCACCATGGTAGGGGTTTCTCTGTCTGTGACACTGCAGTCTTCCTCTTACAGACTCTGCTTTGTCACAATCTGGCTGCAAAACTGGGGGAACAGTAGCACCAGTCCTGAAGGCAGCTGCCCCCCAGGCATGCCTAATTTTAGGAGCTTTGTGAGGGTGTGGAGAATCATTTGTAAGTATCCCTGCTGCTGGATCCAGATCATGGCACAGCAATGTGCTCTGACTTCTCTGTGCTGGATACTCAGGGACAATGGCAGTGGGTGGCAGGTTTGTTTAAACATGCATATCTCCCCCAAAAGTTGATGATGTGGCCAGTGATGCTTCACCACAGCTTTTTTGGGATGAGGGATACAAGTCAATCTAATTATATATACGTGAGAAAAATCAATGCTCTGGCAAAGTCAGTCCTATTTCTGGCTAGAACATGTCAAAACTCATTTTCAAAATGCATCTTGAGTCATAACTACATCCAGTTCATGGGAGGAACCTCGCTTCCTGGCCTTGTTGGGTGCAGGGATGAACATCCTTCATTGCAGGATCTTCTTCACATACAGAACTCAATACCAGAAACTGAGTGTTTTGTGATGAAGAGGAGGCAACAGCATGCATGGGGCATAGCCTGCACTTCCTCTTTGCACGCAAGGCAGGATGGGGATCCCACGAAAAAGCTGAACATGGGGACATGAATGAAAAGCTGTCTTCAAAGCAGTGCTTGTGTGTGTTGGCTGAGTAAGACTGTAAGGATAACTCTAACACCAGCTCTCCTCACCAGCCCATGGCTGCAATGCTTCAACCTGTGACAGGTCTTGTTTCACTAGTTTGGGGAGAGGCAGCTGAGTAACCCAGCAGAGCCATGATGGGATAGTGAGCAAGGATGGCATTCCTGGACAGCCAAGAGGTTTTCCAGATGCAGGAATCATCTGGGGAGCAGATTTTAAGAAGTTTATAGCTCTGCCCAGCCACACAAAGCTTTTCAAAGGTCAGCAGGAGACCCAGCACATCTCCACCAGAAGATTTGTCCCTTGCTAAACACCAGACTCCAGAGATCTTGTCTTCAGACAAGGTGATGTTTTAATGGCTGAACAAATATTTTCCCTGTCTTTGCTCTGGGAGACAGCTGGGCTTTTATGGTTGCATTTGAAAATAATAATAATAATAATAATAATAATAATAATAATAATAATAATAATAATAATAATAGTAGTAGTAGTAGTAGTAGTAGTAGTAAAAACATCTCTCTAGCATTTCAGCGAAAAGTAGGTAAAGCTTGGCAAACTTCCCATAACTGCAAACAGGGCTTTTTTGCTGTGGGCAGTGCCAGGCAGCATTAGAAGGCAGCAGGCAGCCGTGGTGCCCAAAGCTGGGCAGCCCAGGCGCCAGCTGGAGGAGCTGGCAGCACACTGGCCAGCTTTCCTGCCAGGAATCAGCCTGGCAAGCCAGTTCAATAGCCTGCCTGTGTCTCACTGGAAAGCATCAAGGAAGATGTCACCAGTGATGAAATTGCTGACAACCCAGTGTACTCTACCAGGAAAATTATCCATCAGAAAAAAGACATTGCCAACTCTATGCTTGAGCATCTCTGCCCAAATAGTAGCACCCTGTGGAAGGCAAATTCCCTTTTAACACAGGATTTTGCTGTGGTCCCATGCAGAGTTTGCTGTGAGAGATGAACATCTCAGCTGTGTAGCAGGGCAGCTCCAGCCCCCTCACTCTGCAAAACAGCCACCTGCACATCCCGGTGTCACGGCGCCGCTTTAACCGGTGACTCAGGCATTGGCCTTTGCATATCTGCCAGTTTATGCAGGGCCTGACTGCTTTGCTTATGCATTTCTACATCTGCTCCAGGTCCTAGGAGATGATCTTCACTCTGCAGCCCTGGTAGGAAGGGCCAGTAAGCTAGGCTCTGGATGGGGCAGCCTTCCTGAAGGACAGCTGATCTTCCTCTTGTGTTAAGACAGGTTTAGCAGGATTGAGTGTCACATCTGCCTTTTCTCTCCAAGGCTGAGTGCCTCGGAAGAGCAAGCATCATGAACACATCCTCCTTGTCTTCCAAAGGTCCTGTGAAAGTCTTGCCTGGACTGCATTCAGACAGGACACGAAGTATGAAATGATAAATTTCCTTGGGTTTTTTCATCATTCAGTCTCAGGCACATGGAAAGATCACTGGGTTTTGCAGTGTCTGGTTGAATCCACATGCTTATTTTCCAGGAATACTTTGGAGTAAAGGCTGATTTCCACCTGAGCCTAAGGTGATCTTTTGAAGCCAGTCATGAGGGCTTGAATCACAGGGGCTTGAGGAAGAGCTGGGGTTGGCAGCTCCCTTGGGATTGGGGGAGGTGAGGTAGATTGAAAACTGCCCCAGAATGTATTGATTAGCAGCACAAACTCTAGCTGGAGGCCAGTCACTAGCACAGTATCCCAGGGGTTAAAACCACATCCAGTTCTGTTGGGAAGTAGCTTTTCCGAAAAGGATCTAGGGGTCTTGGCGGACACCACACTGAACGTAACCCACAGAGAAGACTGAGGGTGTCCTGGGTTGCTTCAGTCAAAACATTGCCAGGAGGTGAAGAGAGGAGATGCTTCCCCTGTGCTCAGCCATGGTGGGTCACCCCTAGAGCTTTGTGTCCAGTGCTGGGCTTCTCAGTGCTGGGGATACAGGGATATAACGGGGAGAGGCCAGCAAAGGGACACAAAGGTGAATGAGGGACCGGAGGGAGGGAGCCGGGCTCTTCCCAGTGTTGCCCAACGCCAGGACCAGAGGCCAAAAGCACACACGGGAACACAGGAGGGTCCCTCTGAACTTCAGGAAACACTTTTTCATTGTGAGTATGACAAAGCACTGGCACATGGAGGTTGTGGAGGCTCCGTCCTTAGAGTGCCCAGATCCTGGACAGCCGGCCTTGAGTGATCCTGCTAGAGCAGGACTTGGACCAGGTGACCTCCGGAGGTGCCCCACCACAGCCAGCCATGGCTCTATGAGCTCCTCCAGAGGAACATGGAGCCTTTTGTTCATCCAGGTCCTCCATCGGGGCTGGCAAGAGGTGGTGGGGTGACAGGAATAACGAGGGGGTGTGACTGGAGGTGGCGATGTGGTGACAGTGTAACAGGGGTGTCACCAGGCCGAGGTGGGGTCGTGAGAGTGGCAGAGGCGACAGTGTCTCCAGCGGCGTGAGGGGGCCGCGATGGTGTCAGGGTGTGGCGGGCATGTGACAGATTGCGATGGCGCAGGCAGGAGGAGGCTGGGCGGGTGACACGGCGGCAGAGGGATGTCAGGGTGTGGAGGGGCGGTGACACGGGACAGGCGATAGGCGACGAGGAGGTTAGCGTGGCGGGACCCGCTGCCTGAGGGGCGGGCGCGATGGCGGGAGTGGCCGGAGGGGTCGGACCTCCGCGCCGCCGGGGGGCGCTGCGCGGCGCTGGGCGGGCACGGCGGCNCCTCCTCCTCCTCCTGCTGCAGCCGCCGCCCGGCGCCGCCATGCCCGGCCCGGCCGCCGGCAGCCGGGCGCGGGTGTACGCGGAGGTGAACAGCCTGAGGAGCCGCGAGTACTGGGACTACGAGTCGCACGTCCCGAGCTGGGGGTAAAGCGCCGTGCGGGGACCCGCCCTCCGTCCCGCGGGAGGGCCTCAGCCCGTGGGGAGGGTTTCCTGATCCCCCGCTCCCGTGCACGGGTGTCCCCGGGGGGCTGCGGAGGGGGAGAGGCTGGGAGGGAACCCCCCCTCCCCGGCCTGCTGCACTGTTAGTTATCCACTCTTCCCACACCACCGCCTCTCTCCTCTTGGTGCCCGCAGCAATCAGGACGACTACCAGCTGGTTCGAAAGCTCGGCCGAGGGAAGTACAGCGAGGTCTTTGAGGCCATCAACATTACCAACAACGAGAGGGTCGTCGTGAAGATCCTCAAGGTGAGTATCCCGTTGATGATGCAGAGGCTTGTGGCGGCTGGGAGCAAGAGAGAGATGAGCTGGGTTGGTAGGGCCAAAGAACTATTGAATCTCTTTCTTCACCCCAAAACTCGTGTTTTCTCGTTAAGGACATTGGGATGGTGTGTTTGGAAATGGATTTGGTGTCTTGCATGCTGTAGTGATGTTTTGATGTCTCCACCCCTCCTTGTCCAGCATAGCTCAGGGCTGAGAGTTCCTCTGGTGCGGGAGAGCTGTGAGTCCTGACATTTGAACAGCGTTGCGTGTTCTGCCTGTGTTTGGCAAATCGTATCTGGCAATGCCTGTCTAAAACAGCCCAGGGACTGCCATTTCAACTGGAATGTGAAGCCTGGAGGGGGGAATCCTTCTGTTAACCTCTAGACAACCGGCATGTGGCTTTTCAGAGCCGGGCTGTGGGATGCTCAGCAGTTCAAAAAGCACCAATATTTTATATTCAGTCTTTTATAGGATCTGATGTGGAAAAGAATTTCATCACAGTCAGACTATGGAAACTTGAGGGGGGCTCAAGGAGACCTGCCAAAGTTTGGCAGTGTTGGTGACCTGTGTGCTGGTGTGATGACCCTGGTGGGGTTGGGCTGTGGGGACCTTTGTGCAGCACTGGGAGGTTGTAGTTTGGGATGGCTGAGTACAGGTTATACACTGCAGGGCACGTCTCACCGTGTTTGACACTGAAGCAAGACCTCACAGCGAGCTGTGCTGACTGTCCTAGCAGCAGTCTGTGTTGGTGATCTTGGGGCAGGCAGGGGAATTAAGACAGAGATGAAAGGTTAGAGTTGCAGTGTGTTTGGTTCTGGCTTGGCTGACACTTGTGGCTGTCACTTGTTGGACCAGCAACACTTGTCACTTGTTCCCCAAGAGCACGTGGGAGCCAGTGTCTGACCATGGGTGTCCTAAGAATTTGGGCACACATTCATCCACAGTGTGCAGGAGGCTGTGAGCTTAATGTGCCCCTGCAACCACTGAGAAGAGCAGCTTTCCAGGACATGCATCTCTGCAGGGCTGTAGCCTTAAGGCATTCACTAGATCCACCTAGATAGCATGTCTGTCTGTCTCTGCTGACATTCCCACTCTCTCAGTGTGCCTGCTTCCTTGGGATCTGCCTTACCTTCCTAAAGAACTTGTTGTGGTTTGTCCAGGAGCACTCCTGGGAAAGGTATGATCTTCCATCTGCCTCTGGGAGGACGCACACAAATCCCAGGTTTGGCTGTGGGCAAGGAGGTGGCCAGGTGAGCTGTTTGGGAGAGCTTCTGTGGCTGAGCCTGACGTCAGGGCAGAGTGGAGAGGTTCATGTGTCCTTGCCAAGCCAGGTTCCTCTGGCATGCTGTTTGGCCCTCCCCCTCCTTTGGATGCTTTTTGTGGTTTGGGGTTTTGTCTTTTTTAAAGCAGATGCAGGCAGGAGTTTTTGCTGTGAGTAGTCACAAGTGGCAAGTGCAGAGCTGGATTTTACAGCAAGATGCCTTGTGGCTGGCCTGGGGAAACTGCACTTGTGCATGCTGCTCTGGAGCCCTTGATGGCCTCTTTGGGACTGCTGTGGTTTATTGATATCCTAGGTCTTGTCCTACATAGAAAGACACCATGAGGCTGAGAGGAGGCTGCAGGGAAAGTCATCAGAAACCCTGCTCCTTGCTTCTTCCCAGCCCAAAGAGCCTCCCCTGGAGCGATGCTGCTCTTCCTGTGGCAGCTGAACTCTGTCACGTCTAGGGAGCCTGTCAGCCTTGGACGGTGAGTCAGCTGGCAAGAGTCATCTCAGGGCAGCTGGGTGCTCCTTCTCCTTGGGGCCTGAATGTGTTGCCTTAATGCCCTGCAAGCAGGAGACTGGATTGTCCCAGATTTGAAGCGGATGGTGTTGCCACTGGTTCCCCTGGCTCTCCCCACTTGCATTAACATGCAGACAGCATTCCTGTGAGCGAGCAAGGAAAAGCAGAAGGTCCAGATAAATAAAGATGAACTTTCTCCTCAGTGGAAAGTGGGTCAGTAAAGAGGGAGTTTCAGAGCACCACGTTGTGTACATTATGAAAACCTGTGAAGTGTGGCAATAACATCACTCTGCTCTGTGGAAAGTGCCTCTGGTTTCCTGTAACTAAACTCAAGACTTAATTGCAAACATAATTGCATGTATCTGCAGTGGAGCCTTAGCAAAGGGGCTGAGTGTCTCTGTTTCTCCTAACTGGGTAAAAATTTGGATTCTCTGAGATGAGAAATGCAACCAAAAGTCTTCAGGTTTTTGTGTGATGTAGGGATGGGTCAAAGGGAAGTACCATGGTTGGGCAATGGATGCAGCAGTTTAGCACAGTTGCTCCTTTCTCTTTAACATTTTTTGAGAGTACGATTTATGTTAGGTGTTAAAATGAGTTTTAGCAAGAGTCACTGTTTTAATATCTCAGCTTCGTGGGAAGTCACTGGTGTGTCTTCCTAGCCTGTGCTCCTTGAAGCAGCTTGTCCTTACTGAGCTCAAACTAGCACATAGCAAGTACTTCCCCCGCTTTGGTGTTGTACTACCTGAACATCTTGTACCATCTTCCACAGAGGTCAGGAAATTTTATCGCCCTTTGATGCAGAACTGAGCCACAGAGATTTCCTGTGTGACTTTGGGCAAGTCCCTTAGCCTCAACAAGTTGAGTCTAGAGCATAGGTCCTGTTTTAGTGCTGCATGAGGGAGATAACTGCTCTTCCTCTTCGGGCAGCCACTCACCAGGTTTGTTTGTAAGTGCCCATGAAGGCTTTGGACAAGGCCAGGGAGCTGAGGGCTGTGGTTGGTACCACAGTGCCCTAAGCCTTTTGGGCTTGCATAAAGCAAGGTGTCTTGTTTCTCTCGCCAGTACTCAGCATTTCCTTTCAGTTCTGCTACTCCAAGTACAGGGCCAGGCATAATCCTGCAGGAAAATGGGATGTTGCTAGTTGTGGTCATAATGTGTGTCAGCAAAGGAAGAGAATTAAGATCATGCAAATAACTATGACATTACCATTTCCTGGATCAAGTGCCTTAGAAATATGATGCTCTTAATGCCACTTTTCCTGGGAAAATTCTGCAGCTCTTTTTAAAAAGGCAAATGGAGCAAGCAGGTTGCTTCTCACTCCACTGCAGCAGGACATCAGGATGCATTCTGTAGGATGATGGTGTGTGCAAAGCAGTGGGGCAGGAGCCTGGTTTGCCACACAGACACCCCCTGCCCAACATCTTCCAGAAGCTTTTATCTTGAGCAGTGAGGCAGAGGTCAAGTCCCCTCCTCTTTTCAATGCATTCAGGAAGCAGAGTGAGAAGAGTCTGAAGTGTGGGGACTCTGCACTGTACTGACTTCTTACCCCTCAGGTTAGTAGGGGCGGAGTCAGCCAGCAGCTGTGTTCTCGCAGTCCCTTGCTGGTGTTGGAGGTTCCTGTGGGCTTTTTGATCTGGCTGGCCTGGGTACAGCTGTGGCACTGCTTCCTGCCTGCCTTGGGGCAGCCCACACCAGGAAGGGGGAGTGTGTGAAGGAGTTCTGTAGGTACTTTTGTATCTTTCTTAAATCAGATGCTAAGGTTTGATTCCTGGGATGAGGCCTGACATTCCTCAGCTTGCACAGAGGAAGTTTAAGACATCCTTGTTGCCAGTGAGTTGTGTGTTGTTGACATCCAATGCAGGTATCTAAAGCACAGCTCTGCTCTTCCATATCTTACCACACAGAGGTTTTTGGTGGACTGCTGAGGTCAGTCTGTGCTGTCTCTTTGATGAACTTCTCATTTTATTTTTCTGCTAATGCAGCTCCAAAATGTCTCCCAGCATACCTTTAAAGTGAATCCTGAGTTCTGGGGTAACAGTGTTCCTGGAGGATGTGAACAGTGTTGCAAGTTGCCACTCTAAAAGCCAAAGGCTAACTTTCCACATTGCTTGCAACTGCTAGAGGTGATACCTTGTAGTGACGATGCTGTTATCATGAGTCACCTGCAGTTAGTGCTGGTGCTGTGTTTGTTGGCTGTACCACCTCCCAGTCTCCTGTATGCCTCCACCCCTACTGTACTCCTTCCATGGGGATGGAGATTACAGCATCAATGTTAGCAGGTCTCTATAGGAATCAGGAGTCATCCTGCTTTCCTGATGCACCTGTGTGTCCATGTATGCTCTACTTGCCTGCAAAGCATTAAACCCATCAAAAAGAGGCTGTTTTGTCTCCTTGTGTGGTTACTCTGCATGGGCACAACATGGGTGGAGGTAAGGGAAGAATGCAGATGAAAGGAGAGGACCAGTGAGATGGAGGTCCTGCAGCAGTGATGAAATAGCCTTTTTTCCTTTGGTGGCTTTTGTCCCTCTGTGCTGAGTCCACACACTAGAAATTTCAACCATGTACATGGTTTCACAAGTGCATTCTTGTTTGTTTGGCTTTGTTTTTCCCCTGTTCCCCCATTTGGGCTGGATGAACCCTCCAGAGCTGCTGCTTATACCAGGCACTCTTGGAAGATCCTGCCAGTGTTGAACTCCAATTATCACTCCAGTAACTAGAGAACCAAGTTGTGATGGTGGCTCTGGTAAGTTTTCTTCTGTCTCTACAAGCTTTAGAGCCCACACACATCAGCTTGTTCTGGAGGGGGTTGAGATGACTCTCGTGCTGGTGTGCAGAAGGGATTGCACAGGGAAATAGGATTGGATGCTGTTGGTCCCTCAGGCTGGAGCTTTTGACTGCATCGGTGACCTTCCACTAAAGCCGTTCAATGCCTGCTCTGGTAACTCTCTGTGTCTCTTGCTCCTCCTGCATTTGCATGCACTGAATCAGCTCCCCCTGGCCCACTTCCTCCTCTGGCAGTCTTGAAATGAGCCCTTTTGCAAGAGAGATGGGTACACAGCCCTTCTCTTTCAAACACCAGTTGCCCACAATGAGCTTGGCAGAGTTGGCTGCTGGAGTCCAGCCTTGTGTGAGCTGAGACCAGCTGGGATAGTACTGGGTGTCTTGCAGAGGCCTGGAGATGCAGCTGGTGACTCTCATGATGGTGGTGTAACACCAAGTAACTGATGAGCTGCAAAGCTGCAGCTCCCACCTGGAGAAGGGTGAGATACAGCATTTTGTCTGTTCACAGGGGCCTGAAGGAATGATTCCCATCCTGTGGAATGGTCGTGGTGGAGATCAGGGCTTGGTCCTCATATGTCTCCCTTTTAGTTGACTGCAGAATTCTTGGTGTATCATGGGCAGCTCTGAAGCCCCAGGAGGGCTGTTTTGGGGTGTGCCATGTTGGAACAAAAAGGATTCTGAAGGAAAGAATGAAACTGCCTTCAGAACAGATGCTGGGACATTCTACCAAGCTTAAGTATATTTTATTTAACTAAAAAAGCAGTAGTACTTTTGTAGTTTCAAGGTATGTTTTTCCCCCCTCTTTTCTAAAATTCAAGAGCAGCTCACAAAAGTTTGAATTCCCACAATGGAAGTGGTAAAATGCAAACAACCAACAGAATGTTAACATAAGTGGGCTCCTTGATTTTGTAGCTCTTTGGAATACAATTATTTGGTTTCCCAGCTGATGTCTGGCAAAATAAGCAGAGCTGCTCTGAAGCCAATTTTCCTATTGAGCAATTGGTGTCGGGCTTTATAGGCCGATTATTGTGATCCTTTCCATAATACTTGCTAGAGATAAATGAACTTCAAGTGCCAGCTTTTAAATGTTTAAAGTCTGTGATAGGGATGCTGCTCGAGCCTTTCACTGGTCCTGGATGTTGTGTGTTCAGATCTCCCTGCTTGTTCACTGGAAGCATCGTTGTATTTCCAGGCTGTTCAGGCTTGGTGAGCAAAGAATTTTTTTTTTAATGAGGTGGTGGAATACATTACTTGAGTTTCTCGTGGATTTGTATCTTTTGGCTGCTAAACCTTCCTTCCTGCTGTGCTAACCCCAGTTTTGTTTCAGAGCACCTGCTGGGCAGAAGCCAGCACCTTCTGGGATTCCTTCAAAGCAGCACGTGTGCTCCTCAGCTGGCAGTGTGTGTGCACTGCCAGGCTGCCTGCTCTGGGCTAATGTAAAATTATTTTTATGCTTTGGACTTAACTCATATTTCACATGCCTTCCTGGTCACTGCTTTTCTTTCACAGTATGAAAATGCATAGAGAACGTTGAATAACAAATCTAATTTCTCTCTTTGCTTGAATTCAAGCAATGGGTCCTCAGGTTGTTGGGGAAGGCTGGAACTGGAGCATCTGACAGAAAAGTGCGCTCTCTTTGCTTTAGAAACCAAGCAAAAGAGATGTTTAACCAGGCAGCCATTTATTCATTCAAGACAGGAAGTGATGGTTGCAGTCTTTTATTTAAAGGTTTATTTTAGCAAACAATGTTAATTCTTCCAGCTGCTGTTTGCTGCAGCTGGACTCCTTCCCTGCTTACAAGTTTACATGATCCTGTGGAAAATGACCCAGGATCTGTTCTTTTGGTCACAAAGAGGTGTTTTCTTCTGCATCTACCTGACTACAAAGCTTATCGTGTGACATTTTTCACCTCTGCAGAGAGATAGCTTTGCATGATGTTCCCCAGCCTTTGGGCGAAGAGAGTTGGGATAGCTCTGGTCACTGTCACTGCCTCTTCTGCCTGACTTCCAAGTGGATTGAAGCATCCTTATCCATTTGGCTGGTAGGGTGGGAAACCTGCAGCCACCAAGGTGGTTGGGGTAGTCAAGTGAGAGCTGCTGGGTGCAGCAGAGACCATCCTCCTGTGGCTGGAGGTCATCTTGTCCCTCTGCTCTGGGCACTCAGCAGAGTGGACAGCTGTTAACTCTGTGTTTTAGCTCCACAATCTACAGCCACCTCACTTCCAGTTTGCCTGAGGAAGGAGGCAATTTTCTGGGGAACTAGAAAACTGGCTTGTGCTAGACAGTAATGTTGTTCTAAGGGTACTGATGCAGTTGAAGTAATTAAACCCCTCCCCGTGTAGACACGGTTAAACTGAGACATGTCTTTTAGCCTGGTTTCCTATGGAAACGAGTCTTATGCAATCCTGCTGCCTGTCAGCCTTTCTCCCCCTCCTCCCCCCAGTAGTTTTTGCACTGGTTGGCCAATTTCAACCAAATGCTACAGAAGTCTCCAAGCTGTCAAGTTTGTACAGATTAGGCTTTGGCTCCTGTTGGCTGTGTTCAGGGACTGTTTCAGCTCCCAGTCGGGTGCAAGTGTTGCAGCAGAGAGGCTGTAAGGCCTGTCTGTCATAGCCAGGCCATTCAGGGAGTACCTTCAGCATGTCAGTGCCTCAATTTCTCTTTGAAGTTCCTTGGAAAACAGCTTGTGTGTGCATCTGCCTGATTGGACAAGCAGAGTAACCAAATTACATCCTCTAATTCCACCTTGGCCTTCTGGTAAGATCTGTGCTTGTGGGTGACACAGGGGCGGTGTCTATCTCCATATTGGCATAAATTAAATTAGTTCCTAATGAAGCATCCTCTTCTCAGGTTCCAAAATGTAGCCCTCACTCTAGCTGGTTTACATGCCCCTGCTCTGGCTGATTCTCCCTTTCTCCAGTGTTCTGTGGGTGCTGCCCTGGGGCTGTTGGTCGCCCACTCCCCAGCAAACCGTGCCCCACATCGCTGCAGCTCTGACAGTTGCCATGGCCTTGCTGCCATTTTCCACAGTGGCTTTATGAGGTGCTGACGCTCCCTGTGCTGGCATTGGTGTTATTTTTGGCACTTTGCTTCAGGCTGAGATTCTCATCTTTTGGCTTTAAAGTCTAGCTCATGCCTTTTAACTTGCAAGAGGAGAAGAGCAGGATTTGAATCTGAAGGTTTCAGCCACCTGAAGAGCCCGGAAAGACAGCATATTTTATCACTTACATAAACGCCATATTTTCCCACTATATAAAGCCTTCTGTTCCTCCTCCTCTGTGCTCATACATTTCTGCCAGGGGTCTGAAATCAGGGGTTGTCTTGGATTTGCCTGTAAGGGTTGTTGTCCCATCAGCACTCTGTGGGCCATCATAGAAGTGGGAGATGGCAGAGGTGAGGTGGTGAGCACGAGCTGTTGAGTTCCTGTGGCTCCTTGTCCTTCACACAGACATCTGCTAGTGTGTGTTACTTTGGGAAGTTGCCTCATACCTTTGCCATTCCTCATCACACCCCTCCACACACACCAGACTCAGTGCCAGATGATGAATGTTTTTGAAAGCTAAAAGTCTAGAGAGGAGTATTTTCATTAGCAGCCTCAGAGATGGGGCTTTACCAGCAAAGGGCTTTACCAGTCCCTGCAAGATGTCTCTGCAGTTCTTTTTAGTGGTACTGGTGGGGCAGGAGGGGATGTTCCAGCTGTGGGATGGAGGACTGCTAGACTTGGTGACTTGCAGCTGGTGCTGCCCACACCGGTCAATAGCCAAGGCTCATTAAAAAAGTCTCACCTCTTATCTGCTCTAAACTGCCTTTTCATTCCAGCAGGCACAGAGCTAGGGTTGTCCTGGGAGTGGATGAGTTACAGCAAGGATCATTTGCATTGAAGTGAACCACTGGATCAGCAGAGTGTAAAAGCCAGCCCAAGCTCTGAGCCTCTGCCTTGGGAGCAGATGTTCTTTGTCACTCTCCACAGGGGGATGTCCAGAGAAAAGCTTACTTTGCAAAGAGGGTTCCTGAGACTGAGCAGATTAGAGGAGGAGTCAAAACTGTTTAAAATGTCTTTAGGCTTTAAAAGTAATCATGGTTATGGACGCAGTGACATGCAGTGCGCTTGGCTCTGTGCATTTGAGGTGGTTGCAAGTGAGGCACAGCAGTTTCTGAGCTTACAAGTAATCTTGGTGTTGGAGACTCTCAGGTTATTGTTTCATGGGATTAAAGTACTCGTTGGGAAACTGGTTGAAAAGTGAAAAACTGGTTAGTGCTGGTAAACAAAAGCAGAGGTAGGTCCACCATGATTGTCCTGTGGCTCTGAGTGCACAACATGACTCAATATGCTGAGATTACCACACAGCAGTCCAAGGCACTTTTAACCACAGTCACTGGAGTCACAGTTATGTTTGTCTGCAGTGGTTGGATTGTCCTCCTGATGTGTGGGAAGGTTTCATGGATGTGAGGGAAATCCTAGTTGATGCAAGGTGTCTATCTCCTCTTTAGTGCTAAAAACATTCCCGTGTGAGGGTGGGAGCAGAGAAAGGAGAGGAGATGATGTGTTCCAGTCAAAATCAGTGGCAGAAATCAGTGTTAATGTCTGAAAGGACTCTCACTTCTAATTTCTTTTGTCTATTTAAGCCAGTGAAGAAAAAGAAGATAAAACGCGAGGTTAAGATTCTGGAGAATCTCCGCGGTGGCACCAACATCATTAATCTGATTGACACTGTCAAGGATCCGGTGGTAGGTGCCTGTGTTGGGGGTATGTGCTGGGATTGACTCCCACCAGCTGAAGGCATGGGCTGGTTGATTTGGATGGGCTCCTCTTCCTTTCTGTGTCCCCCAGAACACAGGGGTATTCTTCAACACCCCTTCTCTGTCCTCCATGAGTTGCCACAGCTGATGGGGGAAGGTTTTGCAGTCCTATAAATTTTCTGTAAGAAAATAGAGCATGTTGCCTTCTAGCTTCTGTCTGGCATCTGGAACCTAAGTACCAGCCAGGGACACTAAGCACTTTAATCCTTCTGGTTGCTGTCCTACCCAGTGACCAGCAGTCATGTCGTGGTCTGCACTGCCACAATTACCCCATTCCTGGGGAGTTTTCTCTGACTGGCATCTGGCTGAAGGCTGTGATCCCTGGCCTGCTGGCAGTCCTGAAGAGGAAATGCTGCTGCAGTGTTGGGAGTCCTGGCTGACCTTTCTCCTGTGAGGAAAGCTGGGAAGCTTTAGCTCCTGGTGACACGTTTTGCTTTACCAGTGCTCTCTCTGTTCCACGAGAAGGGGAGCAGTGCTGGCCAAAATGCTGAGTTGGTGCCCATGTCCTTCTCCCACCTTGCTCTCCCTAGTGAGGGCTGGGCAGGAAGCAAAGGCTTTCTCAGGTCTCTTGGAGCCAAAGAAAGGTCAAGTGTGTATTTTAAACCATGACTTTCTCTCTCTTGCAGTCGAAGACCCCTGCTCTGGTGTTTGAGTACATCAATAACACAGATTTTAAGGTGAGTTTGCCTGAGTGTGGAGGAGCGAGGCTTCCCATTTCTGTAAGGTGCTGTGGTTTTCAGATAATCCTCAAGAGCTGTGGGGGGAATTTAGAGTTTTCACAATTGTCAGCTTCACTCTTCTTTCTCCATGTAAATCAGAAACCTGTTAATGGCCTCTAGATGAAAAGGCATAAAAGGTTTGTATACTGCATGTCCCCGCTCTGAGGAGTAAGGTCAACAGGTTAGATATTCTTACTCCCTTCTCAATTTAGTAATCACTGCTGTGCTATATATTCAGGCCAAGTTAATCCCTGAGCTGTGGTGCTCTGTTTACAGCAGTGAAGTTGATGGAGCTGGTGACACCGATTTATTCTGAAATCCTTCAGACCTGGTGACTGTGGGGTGGCAGAGACTGGAGAGCTCATCTCCCACTGCCGCTGGTAGTGGGGGATTGAACATTCTTGAATACATCTCAAGAGCTTTTTTTTCTTGTCTGAGGCTGGAGCATATTCCCTGGCTCTTCTGATGTCAGGGGGCTCCAAGGGATATACTGTTCCCAAAATGAGGGTCCTTCTGAGTGCAGCTACAACTGCCTTTGCTTCCAAAATGCTTCTAGACAAAAGGGATCTATAATTAGCAGCCACACCTACTTAAGTGGTATCTTTGCTTCCCCCATGTGAGCCTTTACCCCAAGTCACTAAGTCAGTGGTGGAGAATTAATTGAGCAGTTGCCATTAGAAAGCCAGCAGTCATCTCTCCTGCACCATTCAGGGATCTGTTTCATTCCATGTTATGGGATGGTGGTTTTTACTTCCTTTCTGTCCTGGATCATTATGTAGTTACAGGTTTTGTAGGAAGCAGATGTACCAAACACCCAAAGAATCTCAGGCTGGTGTTGGTTATAAAGGAGGCAGCTGGCTCACAGACAGCTCCTGCATCTCTGCATGCTGAGGAGCAGCACATGTAGTTTCTGTCCCTCTGGGGAGGGCCAGGTGAGCTGGATGCTGCTGGGTGGGATGTGTGTGTACAGCCAGAGCTGCAGCCATGCTGCAGTGGAGGTCTGAGTGCTGTTTAATCTCATGTAGAGATACACTGCAGGAGCCACAATAACAGCAACTTGCAACAGCACCTGCCCTGACAGCTCTGGGCGGGCAGAGGAGTGTTGCCTCCATCAAGTAAACAGCCATGAGAGGAGTGCTCTGTGGTGACCTTTCAAGGCTAATTAAAGCAGGTTTGGTTTGCCTGGGTTTTGTTGACATCAGCTGGGCTGTGCCAGTGCCTTGTGTGTTGGGAATGTGCCCCTGTGCTTCTCCTGTAACCCATAGCCTCCTTGTAAGGCTGGTCCTAGAACTTTCTATTTAGTGACTTTTTAATTATTTCACTGATTTTTATTTTTAATACAGTTCTTGAGATAAGCTACATTGCCCAGGCAGTGGTACACCTTGCTGAGGATTGCTTTGTGTGTCTCCAACTCAAAATGTGATTACACCACTCTGTCGTGTCCTTAGAGGAAAAAATTATCCTCAAGGATATCTCCCAGAAACTGAAATGTGTCCATGAAGTGGAGTGTTCAGCAGTACCTTGAGGCTGGTGGCCAGTAGGGACTCGTAACTGAAAAATGCTGGGCTCAGAGTCCACGGTCCTTTGGCCATCCTAGCCACGTGGAGAGCCAGGCACTGCTGCAGCCAGTGAGGAGCACTGGACTGGCCACTGCAGAAGTGGCAGTGCTCTGCTCTGGCTGCTGCATTAGAAACAACTCCATGAGCTTGCAGCAGACTTTTCTAGGCTCCTGAGAGAAAGCTTGGCTCCTCGGGGGAGTCCAAATTCACAGCTGTACAAGTCCAAGACAGAAAATATTGATGCTTTTGATGCTGATTGGTAGAAGGCAGGAATAACTTGTCTTGGGAATGCAAGTGTGTCCCCAGGGCATGCAGTGTGGCTTCTTGTGTTCAGAGCTTATTTGTAACCCAAATTTCCCTAGCTGTGTATGGGGTGTGTGGGTTGTTTGATGCTCCACTCCCATGAGCTGTCTGCCTGTTTGAGTAGGTTCTTGGGGCTGCAACTAATTGCAGATTATAGAGCTGCTTCTACTGAGGGTGCCTGTGGGTGTCTTCTTCTACACAGAAACTCACAAGATGTCTCTTCCTTTGCTCTGAAGTGACAAGCAGAGAGTATAGAGTATGTGAGACCACTTGTGTTGGAGGTCTTACCTTGCTCTGTACCTCTACACATGAAGCAGCTGGAGAGCACTCAGTTATTGTCCCCTCTGCTCCACAGTCCTTATCTCCCTGGGCAGCCAAGTTATGCTGGAGTTGAGTGCTACATGAGCTAATCCAGGTGACAGGGACCTCTTCTCTTTGTTTGGATGTGGCTGCTGCTGATGTGCCCATCTCTGTGTTGACATCTGGATTCAGCAGCACTGGTGAGAACCAGCATCTGGCTGGCAAATCACCTTCAGGGTGTGTGAGGGGTTCCCAGGGCAGTCTGTGTGGCTGAGGGCTGTGACCTGCTGGCAGCCCTGCAGAGGAGATGCTGCTGCAGTGTTGGCAGTCCTGGCTGACCTTCCTCCTGTAATGAAGGCTGGGAGGCCTCAGCTCCTGGTGACACGTTTTGCAGGCAGCAGGTGGTTGCTGACCTCTCCACAGGATTTTATTTTTCTCTGTCCTCTTGGCAGTAGTTGCTCACAAGCTTGGATGTCTGCTCAGTTGTCTCCTTTCTGAAAGTTTCCTTCCTCCAGCATTATTATTTTTTGCTTTGATGCTAACACTTTGACCCCTTTGTCTGTTCAAATGGCAGAACACTGTTCATGTCAGTGCACCCCTGGAAGTGGCTGCTGGGTTTCCTCAGCTCTCTGTGCTTGGGCAGACGCTGCAGTTCTGTGGGATCTAAGCTGTGGCTGTGGACGATCCCAGATCAGAAGCACAAGCTTTTATTTCACTATTCTTAAATGATGGTATAAACAGGAGACTTAGGTGATACCTCCCCAGAGGTGATTACATTTTCTTAAATTACCTGTCTGGGTCCCTTCTGGAAGTGACAGCACTGTATTTGCTGGGAGGATGAGCTGGAGCCAGACTGGATATGTATTCTGCTGTGTGAGGACAGCAGCTTATGTACAGGGTTAGTGTTTCTCTTCAGACCTGCTGCATTACTTGTCATCTGAGAGCATTCAAGCTCCCCACAGTAATTTGCCTTAAATGAAAGCTGCACTGCAGAGCCACATACAACTGAGGAACCATCAGTGAAATTAAATGTCTTTTACTAATTGGTTTCAAATTAGAAATGAGATGCCTGCACTTCAGCCACTGTCAGTTGTCACGTATTTTAGAAGCATTCCTGGTACTGTGCCTTTCATTGCCCCAAAGAGGAAAATCCCTTAGGAAAGAAGGGGGCAGAGACAGGTGTCAAGGAGCAGTTCTGGGATGGATTTGCTCTAGCAGGTTTGGAGCTGAAGACGAGATGGGCAAAAAAGGTGAGCAATGGAAGGTTGCTCCAGGATGTTCAGCCAGATGCAGTTGTGAGTACAGTGGGCTTTTGAGTCAAGTCTTCCACTTCACCTGCACTTTGGTGAATTTTCAGGCCCAGTTGCTGTGAAATGTGTGCATGGGTTTTATCCTTGTACATCCAGGGTTTGTTTAAAAAATGGTTGTTGCCCTGCATAAGCAATGCAGAAGTATAAAAGATTCTCCTCTCGTGTGGCTGCCAAGACTGGATGCTTTGGGAACTGTTTTCCTTTTCTTTTTTTTCACTACTGCTGCTGCCCTGCTCCCCAAAACAGTGTCTCTCCTCACAGCCACCCTGTTGCTCTGCAGATGCTGCTTCCTGCACGTAGCCAGCTGTGTTGCTCACTGAAGGGAGAGGAATAAGCATTTAACTCCTGTCAGCCCCATGGTGGGGGAAGTGTCTCTGCCTCCTCGGGCACTAACAGGATTCGTTTATGATTGGTTATGTGATGTGTGCCAAAATATCACCGAAAGCTGGAGAGGGGCACTGGCTGCCAGTGGGTGGGTTTGGCCTTTCCTAGTGCTCTGTATGGAGAAAGGAGACCAGCCCAGGTCTCTGAGGCGTTGTGGGATCCTGGGTGCTGAGCAGATATTTGAGCTGGGTCTGATCCCCACAGTGATGTCTCTGATAATCCTATTCCTCAGAGACAGCTGTAAGAGCATGGGGCATGTATGCAAAGGAGGTGTCTGTCCTGCCCTGCTAGGCTGGGCAGAGGGGATTTGGAGCCCACTGTCAAAGCCTGCTTGAGGCAGCTGCTCTGCAGGAGCCACTTGCAGTGGAAACCTTGGCTCTGTCCTTCAAAGCTGTCTGCATTCACCAGCTGCCTGCAGGGCTGAGCAGGCTCCTGCAGGGACTGTTCCTGTGGTGAGCAGAGCTGGGCACTGCTGGCCACACTGCTGGCCTTGGCACTGACAGAGGTCACCGGGGCTGGGTTTCACAGGCAGCTCTTCTAGGGAAATCTGTTTAATGCTGTTTGTCCAACAGTGTTGGGGCTTATCATGGCCCAGTGCCGAAGGCCATGAGCCAGAGAAGCAACAGCATTGCTGGTCTGAGAAGAAAGACACTGGTGACCTCCCTTCCATCCCCTTCCCACTTACAGGCAGCAAGAGGCAGAGAGCCAGGGAATAGGGAAAATGTGGTCTAGTCTTGTAATGCCACTGCCTTTCCTGCCCTCCTCCTTCCCCAGGTGCATTGATGTTGCCAGGTGAAGTTGAGCAGGGCAGTGAATGCCAGAAAGACATGTTTTACACATTTCTTACAGTGTTTGTAACCTAGGAAGCCATTTAAACAGACTTCTGGAAGGACTCAGCTGTCCTCTGCTGGCCCTGTGTCCTGCATCAGTTGTGCACGAGTCAGGAAATCCATCCCTGCTATGGCTCTGTAGCTTGTGGCTATGTCTTTTTTGCTCCCTGCTCACTTGTCTGCTTCACTGGGTTGCTCCAAAGCATTAGGATCACCCCAGCTCACGAGAATCCAATGCAGTTGTGTCCTGGAGGCTTTAAAGCTCTGTGTAAGTGACACTTGTATGTTGTCAAATGATTTCTGATTTTGGGTATGGGCAGGGGCTCTTTGGAGATGGCCCTCAGTAAGGCAGGAACCTGAGGATCTCAGATGGGCCTGGAGGGGATCCAGGGCCAGAGCTGCTTTCTTGACATGTGAATTTCAATCCCTTTGCTCTGGGATTTTTCCTGAAGCTGCCAAGTGGTGCCTGTGATGGACAGCGGGCTCCAGTGCTGATGCAATTGGTGATTTGTCTGGGCTGTGAGATGATCCTTGTTTGTAAGAAAGGGCAGAGAGGTCTGGTCCCACTGCTGCCCTGTGAGTGTCCTTCCTTGCTGTGCCCTGGCATCTTGCCTTGCTTTCCCTGGAAGAGAGAACAGCTCAACAAGGTTGGGCTGACTCCGCAGCCTGTGACAGATACAGAGCAGAAGGCAGATTTGGGGACAGCTGTGACCTGAACCTGGGGGCAGCAGGATGATGAGTTTTCCTGTGATGGTGGCACAGGGCAGGTTAAAGTGCCCCCTGCTCTGTCACCTCCACATGAGCAGCCACAGAAGGACCCAGGAGAGTGGTGGCAGTGAGCACTTCCCCACAACTCAAGTTGTGCTCTCTTTGGTCCCACAAGCATCCCTGTGCTCTTCAGTTGCATTAGCCTTTACCCTGGGATAGAGGAGAGCCTCTGCTGGCTCTCCTCTTTGTGCTTCCCAACCCCATGCTCCTTTAGATTGATGTTTCCCTGTCACATCCTGAACACCTGGACAGCTTCCCATGTGTTCCCAGCCCGCCTGCTCTGAATGCTGCTGTCAGTGCTGACATGCAAAGTCATCACAGTGACTTGACAACAGAAAGAAAGTCACAATTGTCTGTGCCTCCTCCAGAGCTTTTGCTCTGTCCCCCTTGGACAGACAGCTGGCCCATCTCCCACTGGAAAGTTGTGACAAGCCTGAATGATGCCAGTAGCATTTCATAGGAGCTCCTGCATCTTTTTCTAGATTTCCTGTCAGGTCTCAGACCAGGAGAGCCCTCAGGAATGGTAGCATTCTTAGGGAATCTGGAATGGGGTCAATGATTGGAGGCAGGTGGGGTGCAGGAAATGAAACTAATCCAAATCTGGAGTATTTATTTTTTCTCTCTTTTTTTTCCTCCCTTCCCAAATCTGTTTCAGCAACTGTACCAGATCCTGACAGACTTTGACATTCGGTTTTATATGTATGAGCTGCTTAAGGTGAGTGGCATTGCACATGGCAGTCTGGATGGGGAGACCAGGAGCAAGAGTGGCAGTAGTGAGGCTCATGGAGCACTGTTGCTAAGAGGTTCTCTTGTGTTCAGTGCAGAATCCAAGTCTCATAATCTGGGAAGGTTTGGCAAGAGATCAGGTTACCTGGGTTGTTGCTGTGAGGTACTGCAGCCAGTCTGGGGCCTTTGGTCACCTCCAGAGAGTCTGCGATTCTCTGAGGCCTGAAGTGTTTCTGATTGTGTCACTAGGTAGAGCTGTGCTTGGTCTTCCTGTGTCTCTTGAACCATTGGGTTGCTGTGAGGAAAATCAGCTCCCAGAAAACCAGCCAGAGCCAGGATAAGGCCTTTGAGGCAGGGCTGGGGAACTATGATGCCAGGGAGAGTGGGAGAGAGGGATTGGCAGCTCCAGGCTTTCCTCTGCCACAGTATTCAAATGCAGCCCTAGAAGGTGAATTCTGCCCACTAATTATGCCAGCTGTTACGTGTAACGTCAGTATTTTCCTTTGACACCTCCCAGCCAAAGCTTTCCTTGCCCCTCTGATGAAAGGTGAGGAGTGCCCTAAATACCTCCCCTTAACTAGCCTAGCTTGCACTTCCCTGTAGAAATTCCCTCAAGGAGCCATGGCAGGTCCGTGGGATGTGCTGTACTGACTGTTGGGGCTCTCCAGCTGCAGGACAGGGGAGGCAGCAGGGCACAAGGGAGAGCTGACAGGTTTGACTGATGCCAGGGCTGTTCCGTACTGACCTGCTGGAGCAGCAGCTTGGCTGTGTCAGGGCCTAACAGGACCTTGGCACTTCTGGGCTGGCACTTTGCAGCTCCCATGCTTCTGGAAATGAGTGGGACAGGCTAGGAAAGCCCTTTGTGCTCCAGGACACAGGATGACTGAAGGAGACTTCCTGAAACAGATCCAGTGGCTTCAAGGGAGACTTTCTTCTCTGCAACCCCACGCTTGCTCACCTGTCTGCAAGGGAAGGACCTTCCTACCGAATGCTGCGAGTGAGCCTGAGGCAGCCTGGGATTAGGATGGGAGGGGTGATGAAGTTTAGATGATCCTTGAGCCTTGCAACACAAGACACTAGAAGAGCTTCATCCCTGGAAGCAGTTTGTGTAACCTGTTACAGATGTCCTGGACTGGAGATCCAGGACCACTGTTTGCTGTGAGTCCTGTGGGCTGTGAGGCCACGTGTCACTGCAGGGCTGTTCTGAGGCCTTGCTGTGATGAAGCTGTTGCCTCCTTGCTTCCCACTGTGGCACAGGCCCAAGGACAGCGTTGCTTCCCTGGCACTGATGTCTTGGATATTGAATGACTACAGGCTTTACCCTCTTTCCATGCTGTTGGAGATGTCATAGCATCTGATAGATGTTGATGGATGGATCTCCCTCCCCTTGGAGATGGGAAAACAACATTCTCACCTCCTTGCTCAAGGGAACAGCTGCGTTGGGGGGGCAAATGGTGCAAGGTCATGGAGCTGGGAGCTTATATGTGCTCCTACCTACAAGCTTGAAGCAGCTTTGCTCTCCCTTATGTGCTATCACTTGCCTTTTTTAAGCGCAATTTGGCTTAAATCAGCAGGGCAGAGGTGACTTTCTAGCTTGAATGTGTTTTGGGACACAAGTGGAAAGCCTCACTAGATGGCCGTAAAACTGCATGCATGTAGGAATCATTCCCTTTCTAGGGAAGAGAGCCTGACTTAGGAAGCACAGGGCTACCCAGGTTGGAACACTGGGCTTGTCACCAGGTGGGACACCTTTCTGTATTGTGTTCTTCAACAACTCTGCAGGGAACACAGGGAACACCTGTGACTGCAGCAAGGCACAAGGTCCATATAGTCTTGTTGCCAGCTTGTCACTTTATCATGTGCAGCATAAGAGCTGAAACTGCTCATTTCATGTGCCAGGGTTATGGCACTTCTTGTGAGCTCTTGCTTCTGGCTGAGAACTGTCTGTTACATTGATAATGCTGTGCCCGTGGTTACAGCCATGTCTAATGTGTGTGTGTGTGTCTGCCAGGCCCTGGATTACTGTCACAGCATGGGAATCATGCACAGGGATGTCAAACCCCACAACGTCATGATAGACCACCAACAAAAAAAGGTACTGTGACACCAGGGCTTACAAGCAGGGTTTTCCAGGGAAACTTGAAACTCTGCTGCCTCTGTACCTATAGCCCTGGCAGCTGCACACACTCCTCTAACCTTTCTTTACTGGCTCCCCTCAACCTGTGCCAGCACCAGGAGATGGTCAAAATCCCACAGGGGAGCACCTCAGAGAGAGTCCATGGCTTCCTCGCTGCTGGGGTGTGCTGGTTAGACCACAGGAAATGGGCAGCACAGGGGTTTGTGCTGGAGTTTGTGTCAAGGAGCTAGTTGTTGGTCCACAGGTCCCTCTCTGTCAGTCAGCAGTGGCTGTACAGGCAAGGCAAGGTGTATTAGGAAGGGAATCTCTTACTGGAGTCCTTCTCTAGTAAGCAGATTGTCCATCCCTGCAGCTGTGTAGATGGTCTGCCTTGTACAATGTGCTGAGCCCCCCCTCCTACCCCATTTTCTGCTCTCAGTCCCCAGGTAAAATCAACAATGCCTTCAGCCCAGCCCTTCTAATCAGTGGGATAAGACTTTTGCCTGTTCCCTAGTACTCAAGGACCTGGTGGTGCTGGTAAGGAGCCAGCTGCCCAGCAGTAACAGTGTGCTTGGACTAAGAAGGCAGTGGAGCTCCCCAAGTTGGGCTTTGCCCCACCAGCTGATGTTAGGGGAAAGGGAAAAATTTGATCAGAGAACTGCTGAGAGCATCTGCTGTCCACAGAGGGCCTCCCTCCACCCTGTGCTCCACACTTGCATCAGGGGATTGAGGTTTAGCCAGTGTGGCTTCACCTCCCGGCTACTAACTCTGTGTCTCTATTGCATGTTCAGCTGCGGCTCATAGACTGGGGTCTGGCCGAGTTCTACCATCCAGCTCAGGAATACAACGTCCGTGTGGCCTCTAGGTACTTCAAAGGACCAGAGCTCCTTGTGGACTACCAAGTAAGAGTCTGTCTCCTCCTTGCTATCCAGTGATAACACTTGTGGCTGCACTTTAGCCACCTTTGGGTTGTCTGGTTTTGCCTGTCAGGGCATTGCCTGGGTTGGAGAGAGGCTGGCTGTGAAGTGCAAAGGCTGAGGCTGCCTGTGCTGGTGGGGAACCAGGCTGTGGTGAGTGTGATTTTCTGACAGCTTCTCCTTTTCTCCCTCAGATGTATGACTACAGCTTAGACATGTGGAGTTTAGGCTGTATGCTGGCAAGCATGATCTTCCGAAAGGAGCCCTTCTTCCACGGCCAGGACAATTATGACCAAGTAAAGACATTGCTACCTGGCTTACTTTGTGAAAAGTTTGTCCCCAGTTCATCTCTGTGTGGATAGTGGGGAGGCTCTGGGGATGGGACTGCCAGGCTGGGAGGATGCTGCTACATGTTTGGTTAAGCCATCTGTGATTTTGCTGCCATGTGTAGGAAACTTGTTTTCTGCACGTGTTGCAAAAGCAAGTTTCAAGGGAGAAACTCCTTCTGTCTGGGATGTTTCCAGAAGGAGGGCTCTTAGATTTGGGCAGCTCTGCCTCTGCAAAAGAGTGGTGGGCTGTCCTTCTGCTCTCTGAACATGCCTTTTGTTCCAGCTGGTTCGCATCGCAAAGGTCCTGGGCACAGATGAGCTGTATGGGTATCTCAAGAAGTACCACATAGAACTGGACCCACACTTCAACGACATCCTGGGCCAGTAAGTGGAGAAGTGAAATGCTGCCTTTTTTTTCCTTGTAAGCACAGAGAGGGAGATAAACTCATATCTGTACCCTTGAGGCACTCTCAGCAAAGGCCTGCTTGGTATTCTGGATAACAGTGCTGCTTGCAGGCTTCACATCTAGCTGCTCATGTCATCTCAGGAAGTCACTGAAATGCAGGCTCTTTCCTTTTGTATCTCCCATGATTCATGAGCCATCCCGTAGTTCTTCTCTCTCCTGCTTGTTCACGTCCTTAAAGTGGAGGTGTAAACACTGCAGTTAAGTGTGGGCTGAGTGGCTCAGAGTCTTCCAGTTGAGATTTCTGTAAAGGACAAGTGGAATGGATGGAATGGTGAAGACAGCTTCTCTGAGGCTGGCTGACAAGCCAGAGCAGTTCTGGTCCCAAGGGTGTCACACTGCTGCCACATGCTGTCATGTTGTCTAGTCCCTGTAGACAGAAGGGAATGTGCAATGTTGTGCCTTTCCTGGCACAGGAGACCCATACAATTGTGCACATAAAGAAGATTTTCCACCTTTGGCAGGTGTTTGCTGGGCAGTAGCTTGTGCAAGGAAGAGCTGTGGGCTGTTTATCACAGCCAGCTATACTCAGAAGGGGCTGGTGGCATGTGATTGCCATGGGACATCAGGGTAGCGCTGTGCAGTGACAGCTGGTCCCTTTGCAGGCATTCCCGGAAGCGCTGGGAGAACTTCATCCACAGTGAGAACAGACACCTGGTCAGTCCTGAAGTCCTTGACCTCCTGGACAAGCTGCTGCGATATGACCATCAACAGAGGCTGACTGCCAAGGAGGCAATGGATCACCCCTATTTCTGTGAGTCTGTGAAGTACCTGGGTCCAGCAGGGATGGAGTTATGGGGGCAGATTTTGGCTCCCCACTCTGCAAAAGCCTTAGGAGCTCTGTGGGTTTTGAGGGCAGTTTCTCTGGAGGGATTTGCCTGGGTGGAGCTTCCTCTTTATTAAATACTGTTTCCTTTTCCTGCGTGGTCTGTCTCCTGCAGATCCAGTGGTGAAGGAGCAGTCCCAGCCCAGCTCAGAAAATGCTGTGCTCTCCAGTGGCATGACAACAGCACGATGAGGACTGGAAAACGACGGGTAATTCAAGATGTTTACAAATAAAAGCAAAACCTTCGGTCACACAGTGAAGGGAAAAGAACCAAGGACCCCCCCCCCTTCTTCCCCTCCCCTTTATACTCGGCAGAAATCTAACCTTGGGGGGCGGTCTTAAACCTCAGTTCCTCTCTGGTGGTTGTGGTTAATGTAACTCTAACCCTGTGGTACCAAAGCCCTGGGCAAATGGTCTTGCAAGAGCTAAATATGTAGTGATATCCCCAGGGCTCCACACAACTGATTCTGGTTCACATCTCTATGGATCCTTCTCTTCCTTCTCAGTCCAGCCTTCCCCACCACTCTGATGGGGACAAATTGGTCGTTCCACCATCAGCCCTTAGCATGCCTCTTTCTGAACTTGCCTTTCTGACTTGTAGACTCTGAATGAACCAAATTCAGGCTGGGGGTCAGCAGGTGCAACTCTGTTTTGGGGTCCTAGTCTTTACTGCTCACTCTGGGCTTGAATTTGGCCCTTGAATTCCAGTTTCAATTGTGAATGCCGGGGTGGTTGGGGGGAGGGAGGGGGAGTTCGACAAAAAACAACCCACAAACCCAGCAGCATCTCGGGATTGGTTTAGAGCATTAAAACAAAGGCACCGATCCGAGTTGCTGGGGAGAGGAGATCCCCCCCTCCAGTGTGTTTGACAAAGGCTCGCTCTGAGAAGAAACTCAATAGACCTGCTTTGGAAACTTGTGAATGTGAGGGCTGCTCTTGTGGCAGGAGAGGGGAGGGACTATCTAGACTTTCCCACCGAGCTCAGGAAAGTCAGTGTTGCAAGATTTCTTGTGATAGGTGTGCAACCACGTACCTCATGACGTGGCTCCCATGAGAATTCGTGCCAGACGCAGGCTTGTGCCAGAGCACAGCTCTGGAGCGGTTCAATCCAGCACCGCAGGATGGAGGAGTGGAGAGGAGGCCGGGGAGGAGAGCACAGGGAGGGGGAAGGATCAACAAACAGCAGCGTCAGGGCGGGGGCTGTGCAGCTACTGATCCAGGCCTTGGGATCCCATGCAGTGTTTTAACAAAGTCAGCCATTTGTTGAATTCTGGGGCGCCGATCCTGTTGGGGGGTGGGGGGTTCGTCTTATGGGTTCTTTCATCAGATCCCTCGATGGCTTTATAGCCCCACAATTCACAGTTGCCTCCTCTACTTGTTCTGTGTGTAACTTCATCAAGTGGTTCTGGTGACACTCAAACCTAGACGCTGGAGATAGTGTTTTCCCACCAGCACCTAAACACAGAATTTCCTTCTGCGGCATTGTTGAAATAGTTAATTTTTTATAAGGTTGCAATGTTTCTATTTGAAACATCTGTTTACATTCCATATTCCAATAAAGTTCTATTGGCATCGACAGCAGGTCAATCCATTTGTATAATTCACTGAAACCAATAAATATCTATACGTCTGAACGTCTGCCGTCTCAAATCTATGGGATAGCCAGAAGGCCTGAGAGCTGGAGGCGTTGTCTCCTCCAGGAGGGCAGGTCGGCTCTTCCAGCCCCTCTTGTCTGTGTTTGTTTGGAATCTCTCACTCAGTCTTTGGTTGCAGTTCTTCCTGCTGTCAGCCCTGAGCGTGTCTCTGCAGCAGATTGTCTCCACTGCCACGGGGCCGCAGAGGAGGGGTGAGGGTTTGGGCACAGCATGGGGCTCAGCTCTGGTGCTCCACTGGCGTCAAACAGGCACTGCCTGAGGGACAGACCTGACTCTGCTGTTACCTGGTGGGTCAGACCAGGTCCCCAATGCCTGGCTGGAAATCAGGGTTCTCCACCTGTATACCCCCATGTTCTTCTGCTTTCAGCCTGGGTGGATGGCTTTGCCTAAAGATGTGCTGAGTAGGGAGTAGCTGTTTCCTTGACCTGGGGATATGGGGACCGTCCTGGGCGTCTGGGCTGAGGAGCAGCCTGTGGTTGCTGCCATCCTGCAGGGCCTCACTAACCTTTGCTCTCCTGCAGAGGCTGCTGAAGGAATTGGTGAGTGTTCCTAGCCCTCTCCTTGCCTCTGCCCACCCTCCTGGCTGCCTGGCCTGAGGGGCAAGGGAGTTTCTTATGCTCTTACGCTCTGCCAGTACCAGCAGGGTTGGTTTGGGGTTTTAATATTGAGTTTTGAAGTGATTTTAAATATCTGTTGAATTGCTCCATTGAGAAGTGAATGTTTCTCATGGCCTGTCCAAGTTGCTATGGGAGAAGCTTGTCTGTTTTCCAGCTCTTGTGTATTGGCATTCCCAGCATCTGGAGGGGCAAGGCAGAAGAGGTGGGGAGAAGAAAAATGGGTTGACTGGGGGAACTTTGATAGGTGGACACCGTTGACCACTGTGTATGAGTGTGCTGCATATAAACGCTTGACAGTGTCTGAACCTGATGGTGAAATTTCAAGGTGGTGCTTGGAGAAGTATCTATTTTATAAACCTGAGTCAGAAATTCTTTCCTGGTACCCTCAAGCAGAGGAAGAGAGTTGCTCTTCCAGAGATTGAAATGGCTTTCTCTGGTTGCAGTAAGCAGAGAAGCTGGAACAACCTGCCCCTTATCTCCCCACATCCTTACCCCAGTTCTAGGGTTGGATGAGCAGTGGCAGATTCATCCCGGAGGGAAACAGCAGCTGAGCAAGAGTAGTCTGGGAGCAAGGAGGATGTAGAGTCTCCTGATCCCAGGGCAGTGGGGTCATTTGACTGCAGTTTGTGCCAGTTCATCAGTGCAGCCAGTGGCTCTTCCAGCACTCAGAGCAGGAAATCCTTCTCTCTTCTGGACCTTAGCAAAGCATTCTTGTGGCTGTAGGGACAGCCAGGAGCTGGGGAAGAGTGCTTTGTCCCTAGGAAGTTAAGAGGACTGGGGAACATGCATCCTCATCTGCTTTCTCCTGGAGAAAGTTAGGAGACTCCTAGTGCATGTTCCTAGCCTTTCAGCTGGCCTGGCTCCAGCTTTCTAGCAGAGGTAGAGCATGGGTTTGGCTGAGTGCCTTGTAAGAGGAAAGGCTCAAAACTGGGCCCCAGCATCCACTGAGGGATGTAGTAGGAAATGGATGCAGTAAGCACCTTTGCCAGCTTGTCTGTTGCAAGTGCTATGCTGGCCATGATGGGAGCTTTTAGTGGAATTATGGGACCTGTTTGTGGTAGTGGAGGGAAACTCAAAACTGTAGGTCATGGAAAAAAAAGTCCAAACTTGTGTCTGGCTATCCGTGACAGTTCTGCTTTGCTGGACTGCATCTCTCTCTTGCCTTGCTCAGCCCTGCCTTCCTTTCTCGGCCCTTCCAAAGCAGGCTGAGGTTCCCCTGCTGTCCCCACATCCAGAGGGCCATGGAGGGTGCGCCTGGGCCTGGCTGGGGGTGGGGTGGCAGACATGGGGCAGCGTGCCCAGAGGAGCTCCGTGTTGAGCTGGCAGTGCCCCGCGACGCTCACTTCCCTCCTCCCGTCTCTCCTCAGGTCCGATGCTGTTGCTCCCAATTTTCCATAAACAGAATGAGAACCAAACCAAACGTCCCATCGGCGCGGTAGAGCGACGGCGGGCGGACTGCGCGGCGCGGGCAGGGCTCAGAGTGGGGCACACGCCTGGCTGGACGGCACTCGCCTCGCTATGACCGCAGCCCTTCCCTCCGAGTGTTAAAGGTTCTTCTGCCTCTGTTTCCTTGTTGAGCTCTTCCTGACCCAGAAAGCGTGGAAATGTGAAGGGTATGCAAAGCAGTTGTTGGTTAGTCGTTCCTCCCTCTGTTCCAGCTGTTCCCCCCCAACCTCAGATGGACCATGGTTAGCCAGCTTGTGCCTGTCTCTTCCAGGACATGGGGGTTGCAGGGGATGTAGTATCGTGATGGACAGTTCTAGACTATAATTAAAAGAATTCTATATTGTTGAATAAAAGTTTTAAAAGAAGCATGCAAGGAGGAGTATTCAGTGGGGAGAGAGCTGGAGAGTGCTGGCTGAGTGAGCTGTTCCCTGTGCCTGGCTAAGACAGGCTGGGTGAGGACAGCAAGAGAAAATTGTACAAAATCAGTGTGGGCAGAGGCAAAGGAGCCACTTGCCACCTTTGGGGGCGTTTCTTCTTTCCCTTCTTAGGCCTCCCACATTCTTCTGAAGGTGCCTGTGTGGATGGTGGCCTGAGTGCTAATGCTGGTACCTGCTTTTTCCAGCCTTGGGGGGGCTTGGGCATGGCTCTGTCTCTGAACCACCGCAGCTCCCATCTCTTCCTCTTTCTTGGGCTCAGGCTCTCCTCCTCCTCTCCAGCACCATGACTGCAAAGCTGTGAGCCTGGAGGTCCTGCCCAAGGGCCATTGCATTGCAGGAGTTCCTCTCAGATGTGGTCCTTCACTGGCAGTGCTCAGCAGAGTCTGGCTGCAATTGTTGGCCAAGCTGGTCTTAGGTATTAATGAACCACTTGAAATTCTGTCTAAAAGCACTCAGCTGGACTCTGTATGACTGTACATGGTCATTTCTCTTGTGCTGTTCCGTTCCTTCATTGCCCATACAGTTTTCCCCTATACTGAAGCTGCCCAGGAGACAAGGCTCTTGCCTGGGAAAAAGAGACCTGTTGCTGGTTCCCAGGGAGGAGCTGTGGGCTCCTGCCAGCACAGAACCACTCAGCACTGCTCTCACCCAGCCCTGGGCACTGGCCAAAGTGGAATTGCAGGAGTGAGTCCATGCACAAGGCCTGTAATGGGTAGAGGTGTGGGAACACACTGTCCTTTTCTGTCAATCATGGAGATTTGCTGTGGGCCCAGATGTGGACATGGACATCAGGTAAGTTTAACCTACTGGTGCTGTAAGGCAGGGCATGGTCCATTGCCAAGGGACAGTTTAATGGCAGCTCTGTTGTATCCAGGACTGTGCTGATCTCTGGCATCTATGTTCATCAAGACCAGTTTTGGTGGGTGTAGCTCTGGCCAGCAGTGAGAGCAGGGACAAGCCCATGGCAGAGCCCACCTGAGGCCCACACTGGGCAGAGGCAGCACTGTGAGCATATGCTGAGCTGAAGTCTCTGCAGCACAGTGGCACATCCAAGCACTGTTGCTGCTTGGATCTATCCATCTGATGCTGTAGGATGATGTTCCCCATTGCCACCTGCTGCCTGTTGCAGCCCATATCCTCTCCAAGTCAACAGCTTGTCTCCAGAGAATGCTCTCAGTGACTCTTTTAACTGTTGTTTTTTGTCAGAAAGAAACTCTTCTTTGCCTGTCCTTCTTTGTCTCCAGTTCGTCTGGAGTCAAAAAGGTTTCACTCATTCTGGCCCCTTGCTCCATCCATTGCTCAGGTGTTACTTCAAGGCAGTGTGTCCTCCTTCCTTGATTTTCTCTGCCAACTTGCTCCAGTACACACTGGCACTGTCTCCTGCACTCACTGATGTTTACACCCTTGTTCTCCTCTGATCCCTTGCTCAGCATGAGCCCAGCTTCCTTCTTTTCCTCCTTTTGCACTGCTCAGAGTTCAGCCAGTGTGAGGTCCAAAGCCTCCAGGTTGCCTCAGCACCCAAAGCCACTTCTGGGCCTTGCCTCCCCCTTGCATGTGGTGGTTATGGATCTCCTGTCCAATTGTCTTTTTGGTTTTCCCATTACAGCTGCCCTTCATCCAGTGCTGCTCCTGTAGGAAAATCCAGGCTGGAAGAGTTGGCTGGAGTCATGTGAACAAATCCAGGACCTCACACTCCTTGCAGGAGTCATTTGTTCTTGGTTTTGCCATGTAGTGAAGGCTTTTGGCTCACAAAGGAACTGACTGAATCTGGTGCTGGTGTTATTGATCCAAGCACTGTCCTTGGAGCTGGCCCAGCCCTGGGCATCTGCTCTCCAGCCTCAGTCAAGAGGGCAATGGCCTGGGTTAGGATTTCCCAGGCCATGAACCTGGACCATGTGCTCCAAGGCAAGCACAGACTTGGTGATACTGGAGAGACCTATTACATTTTGGTCTCCTAACTGCACCCAGCAACGTGATACTTCAGAGGAGCAACATTTCAGAAGCTTCCTGAAAATCTCATTCCTCTGAAGGCATCAGATTGCTGAGAATTCTGAAGGGAAGGAAATGCTTTAGTGGGCAGTTATTTCTGGAGCAGGCACTCTCTGCTCACTTCTTCGACCAGATCATTTTCTTAGGATGGGCCTTTTCTCCATCTGCTCCCCCAAATTCAATCCCTGTACGCCCTGGGAATTGGAAGAAGGGGTGAGGTAACATACCAACATCTTCCTACTGATCTTCCAGGTGGATAACATCAGGGTGTGAGTCTGAAATACATCTCTCAGAGACCTCTCCCCAAATGCCATCCTCGACCATTAACATGGGTTAATGATATACAGGGCTCTCTGACTCTGCCCTCTCCTCTAGCCCACACATGCCCAGGGAAGGAGGAGGGGCAACGGGTACCACATTTTATTAAAATTAATTGAGAAATAGGGACAGTTCGAAACCACAACCTATTTCTGTGTGCAGCAAAACATGACATTAAAGTGGTAAGTGGAGAGCATGTGAATGAGCCGGCTGTTCAGGAATGGCAGCTGGATATTTGTCCCAGTTGTCTCCTACCATCTGATTAAGGGAACAAGTTATTTTATCGTGCCATATAAAGTGTACTCTAACCCACTGACTAAATATAGCTGATAATTTCTTACTAATACCTTGCTTTTTGTGTGCTCCACTTGTTTGTGCAAGGAATTGTGAAGGAAAGTGCTGCTAACCCCGGTGCTGAGGTAGAGTTTGTAGCCCATGGGAGAGACAAGCACACCTAGCAGACAACATTAAGATTTGGATGGGGCTTTAGTTAGCAACAGAGGCCTGGAGTTAACCTGAAGAAGCATATAGCTGGTGCAGAATGGTAATTTTTATGCTGTTTACTGTCAGTACATTGAAAATAGATGATGTAAACGTGTTATTACAGCTGGAAGAAATATATGTCAGTTAAAAATGTCTTTTCTAGCCCAAACTATTCCTGTTAAGCTTCTTCAGCTGTGTCAAGGCCTTGTCTCTACTCAAAGACATTCTCAGACTCATAAAGCTGTGCTCAAACCCCCAGTATTGCCAGGGTTCTGTATGTTATCCCTGCCTGACTTAGAGCAGCAAGAGGACCCAGGAAGTTCCTGGGGCACCCAGGAATGAGTGGAGCTAAAGGAAGCAATGAAACAGCAAACACCATTCGAATGCTCCAGTCTTGTAAAACCAGCACAGGGAACCCCTAGGGAGGAACGAGCAGAGCCCAGGCTGAGAACCACCACACGGGCAAAAAGCATCCTTGGGAAAAGCAAACCACGGCGTCCCCTTTGAACTGAGGGTCGTGAACTGCAGGGGGAGAACTGAGATGTTTTAGAGGTGTCCCGGCCTACAGCGTTCAGGGAACGTGATACCAACCACAGGGCACCGGGCAGGACTCAGAGAGAGCGGGCTCGGCTCCAGCAGCTCCACCGAGCGAGGGAGGGCAGGCCAGGAGCCGGGCCGCGGTTGCCGTGGCAGCGCTCCCACACAGCGGCACCGGGAAGTGCATCCGGGGCCGCCCCGAGTAGTTCCTCGGTGACGGCGGCGGCGCGGCGCGGAGGGATCCGCCGTGTCCTGGCACAGCGGCGGCCGCGGCCCGGCCCGGCCCGCCCGGCCCCGGCATGTTCAAGAACACCTTCCAGAGCGGCTTCCTCTCCGTGCTCTACAGCATCGGCAGCAAACCGCTCCAGATCTGGGACAAGAAGGTGAGGCGGCGGGCTCGGGCAGCGGCGCGGCCGCTCGGCTCAGGCTCCCGGGGCAGGCCCGGGACCGCCCGGAGCACTTCGGACACCTGTGGGGCCGCTCTGGGCCCCGCTGCAGCGGCCGGGGTACCGGGACCCCCGGGAATGGGGTACCAGGACCCCCGGGAACGGGATACCGCCATCTCCGGTACTGGGTACCGGGACCTCCGGGAACGGGATACCGCCATGCTTTGGGTACTGGGTACCGGGACCCCCGGGAACGGGATACCGCCATCCCTCGGGTACTATTTACCGGGGCCCCCAGGAACGGGATACCTCCTTCTCTGGGTGCTGAGTACCGGGGCCCCCGGGAACGCGATACCGCCATCTCTCCGGTACTGGATGCCCCGGGGCCGGTGTACGTGGCCTCTCAGGGTGTTTCTGAGGGCAGTGTGTTATTACGAGTATTTTCTGCCTTTGCTGGGCAGAAGAGCCCGCTCGGCATCAGCAGCTGCAGCACTGTGGGAAAGCTGCAGAAGTACCCAGCACTGGCCACAGGCAGCGGGATGCCCAAGGCTCCGTGGCCACTGCGGGGGCTGAGGCGGGGGTCTGCTCTGGTGCATGACCTGCCTTTCAAACAGGCTTGCCAAACGCATGCAGAAGTGGGCTGTGTGACAGCTTGTAGCGCGTAGGAGAAGTTGTGAATGTCTCGTCACTTTGTTTCTCCTTCCTGTCAGTTTTTAGAGTGGTTCTGCTCAGGGCCCTGTGCCTTCTCCGGGCTGTCTGCATCAAGGAGCCCTCCTCAGGATGTTTAGAAATGTAGAGCTGTGCTGCTTCCCCCATCACAAACCATCCATGGTTTAGTGATTCTGCAAAATACTTGTTATAACTTCTGAGACCAAGGCTACAATCTGTATTTGGTTGCTTGTGCATGAGCCTTAGCTGAATTTTTTGTGGTTTCAGCAGGAACAAGAGCCTTCAATGCAGTTCAGACAGCAGTGATGTTTGACCTGAGTGGGCTTGTGTGAGCATTTACAAGTTGTGAGATGGAGAACAGGAAGCACTGACCCATCCTCTTTCTCATCAGCAGGGTACCCATGTAGCTCTGTGAAGAACTGGGATGCCTCATACTGCCCATGTGTGTGTCTGTGTTTTGCACAAATATTTGTGACTTTAAAAAAGGATCAACAGTTTATTTAGATGATGCAAGGATGGGACGTATTAAAGACTCTTAGGCAAAGGGATGTAGTGTGCTGCCAGACTGGATACGCCATAAGCAGGCTGGGCTGACTCTGCTTGGAGGTGGAGGTTGGACTGGAGACCTCTGGAGGCACCTTTCCATGTGAATTGTCCTGTGCAGGATGACACTGTTAAAATTGTGTGGCCCCTGAGTGGCCAGCAAGAGCTCTGCTTGCAGGGTGGATGTCAGCAGTGGTCCTTTCGGTTGCAATAGTCTTGCAATAGTCTCTCTTGCATGAAGCATGGCCAGCCTGCTCATTGTGAGGATTGCCCTGCTCTCTTCAGCAGTGCATGAAATGCCCCTGTCATTTTGGTGAGAACTGGAAACAGTATTTGATGTTCTCCCATGTCCTAGGTCCATGCCCAAGATTACTGGGTTCATAGCTGTCCTAATGTAGACTTTCATATCTTTGCAAAAAGAACCAGCAGGCTGTTGTTTGTTTTAGATCTTAGGGAATATCTCAAGCTGATGTGATGTGGGGAAAACCCATCCAGTTTTTGGCCTTAGTAGGATGTGCAGTGCTTGTGCTGGTGGAGAGAGAGTGTGTGTAAGTGTGCCTGAGTGTGTGTGTCCAGCCCTTCCCTAGAGGCAGTCAGCCATGTCCAGCAGAACAGACCAAGTCCCCTTAGTGACTGGTGGCTGGCTGGTGGCTCCCCTGTATGGCTTGTCCTTGTTTTTACCCCTTATTGCACTGAAGTTTGACTCTTTTATGTTTGTTTATTTGGGCCTCTGACGTGAGGCTTGAGTCCCATGTGTTCACTGCAGCGTATTTTGATAGATGGAAATCTTGCACTCAATGTACATGCAGCATGCTGGGCCATAAACTCTTGCTGGCACTGGGGAAGTGATCAAAGTCTTGGAAACAGCGAGGTGCAGGAGAATAGGAGCCAAGTGAATGTATATGGGTCCTCCTGGGGTCTTATTCATTCTCTTAATGGAGCTGCTTGTGCCTCTTTTTTCCCTCTCAAGTAATGTCTGTGCTGCCTCTCCACCTTTGTTCCAGGTGCGCAATGGCCACATCAAGCGAATCACGGACAATGACATTCAGTCACTGGTGCTGGAGATTGAAGGAACAAATGTCAGGTAGGAGAAGCCTCTTCTGCCGTTCTGGGCGAACAGGACTCTGCCCTGAAGCAGAGTGAAAGATGTCAGTGCTCAGCAAACATCAACCTCAAACTACACCAATGTGATGGCAATGTCTTTGTCAATAAATTGAAGAATCTGGGTCATATCACTGATACTCCTCTGTGGCAGTATGCTGTGCCTTTACCTGGGGGTGCTTGTAGAACTCTCATCCTCAGTGGGGCTAAGGGATAAAAAGTGAAATCCTATTGTTTTTCCATCACTTGAAGGGAAAAAAAGCAGTATTTAATACGCAGCCTCAGTCAGCACTGCCAGTTACTGGAAAAGCAGCACTGTCTGCTGTTTCTTTTATTGTCTTGGGTCTGTTCTCCTCACGTGACAACTGCTCTCCCTACACAAGGAAGATCAAAGGGAGATTTATGAGGGGATTTGCTTATGGAGCTTCTCTTAGCAACCTCGTCTCCATCGCCCCGGGAGACAGACGCCAGCTCCATGAGCGGGCTCAGAGTCTCCAAGGCTTCTCCAGGGGTGATTCAGAGCAGGGCGCTCCTTATAAGGGCAGTGGAGACTCCTCTCCTGAGCCAATGCTTCTCTTCCTCCAAGAAGTGTTGATACAGAACTTGCCAGGCGTGACGTGTACTTCTAGGGCTCATGACCTCTGTTTTCCCAGCCGTATAGAGCACACAGAGCCTCTGCCATGATCTGACCTGTTCAGTCAAGGGTAGGATGAGGTTGTGTTAAGAAAGAGCACTGACATGGCAGTGAAACTGGGGAGGTGAAGTTGTCCAGGAAGGTGTTTCATGCCCTGGGTGAGAAGAGTGCAATTTGAGATGTATTCTTGTGCCTTTTAGCTTTTTCTGCCTGCAGCTACCTCTGAAACTCCTCCTCCTGTTACAGGAAGCCCTGCTTGTTGCTGAGATCTTATGATCACAGTTATCCATTTCTGCCTGTCCTCCAAGGCTGCTTTGGGCCAAGAGAGACACTTGGGTTACCCCAGGCTGTGCACTTTGTGCTCTGTGAAATCCTAAAGTGTTTTTCTCTCACCTCTCAGTACCACGTACATCACGTGCCCTGCTGACCCAAAGAAGACCCTGGGCATCAAACTACCTTTCCTAGTGATGATCATCAAGAACCTGAAAAAATACTTCACTTTTGAAGTGCAGGTGAGGAGTGTGCAGTGGGGAGGCCCCTCCAGGGACCACTGAGGAAGGCGCCAGAGAGCCTGCAGTCTTGTGTTGGAACTTGTCCCAGGCAGTGAGTGATCCCAAAACAGTTTTGCTTTCTTGGCCATGTGGTGTGTCAGGTTTTCTGGTATGGGGGCATCAGTCAGCTCACAAACACATTGTTGCTATTCCTGAAAATGGGTCTGTTTCCTGTGTTGAAATTCCTTCTGCTGTGGAATGGAGGGGTGGGAATAGAGAGTCCTCTTGGAGACTGGTAGCGCTGTCCTGGGGAGCCGGGGCCTGGCACCTGGGTGAGCAGCCTGCCTTCCTTGCCCAGGTGCTGGATGATAAGAACGTCCGTCGGCGTTTCCGGGCGAGCAACTACCAGAGCACGACTCGGGTGAAGCCCTTCATCTGCACCATGCCCATGCGGCTGGATGACGGCTGGAACCAGATCCAGTTCAACCTGTCCGACTTCACGCGCCGCGCCTACGGCACCAACTACATCGAGACCCTGAGAGTGCAGGTGAGAAGCAGCCCTGGGAAACCAACGGCTGATGATGTTCCTGCTGGCTGGGACAGCAGATGGGAATCTGGCTTTAGCCCCGCATGGTTCCTTTGCCAGCCCTGCTCTTTGCAGAGCACTGTGGAAGGGGAACAAAGGCCTGACTGAGGCCTCGCTTTACTTGACTAGACTGGGATGAAGGAGGCCCAGTTCCCTCTTGTTTCTCTGGCTGGCTGTTGGTTAGGGTGAGAGTTGCAGTTCCCTGTGGCATGCCATGAAGGTGGAACTCTGCTGGGATTTATCTGTGTGTTGCGTTACTGTCCAGATAGGCTGGACAATGATTGGCTGAATGGGAGCCTGGGTGGTAAAGATCCATGGTATACAGACCATTCATACCCCTGGTCAAGCTTGTTTCCTAGTGGTAGTGGAGTGACCCTGCTTTCACTGAGTCCCTTGTAACAGAGCTGATGCAGTGTTTGTTCCTGCTGAGGACATGGAACTTGTTCCATATGCTAGGGAGTCATGTTCACAGTATCCAGTGGTGTGTGTTATTTTGAGGAATGTCTGTGTGTGGAGCGTGCCTATTCCTTAGTGTGAGGGGAGTGCTGCATTTCCTTGCAGGATTGTCCTGAGGTGCAGGCAGTCAGCTGAGAGTTTTCTTCCTTCTCACATACTCATGGGGGGGACCAGAGCAACTCCTTTGCTGCCAGCTGATAGTGGAGGCAGCACAGAGTGGACAGGCTCATTCCTGACCTCAGGGAGGCCCTGAAGTGGGCATGTTAAAAATGCAGCAGGCCGAGGCTGTGGGTGTTCTGCAAATGCTGATACCAGCAAAGCAGAGGTCAGCTCACAGCAGAGAATCCCCGTAGCAACTAAGGCAGATCTCAGTTGGCAGAGCTTGGCCAAATCTTTTGGGCAAGTGTTCATCCCTGGAGAGAGCATCTAATGCAGAGCAGAGGGCAGAGACCAGCATTTCTCTGATGCCCTGTAAGATTCAAAAAAGCAAGACAGTGAGGTAGGTTTCCGGCTACTGAGCCAAAGAATCCATGTTGCAACATGACACCAAAGTTGGATGTGGAAAGAGCATGTGGAAAATGGACTGACTCTTTGTTTTACTCTCAGATCCACGCCAACTGTCGCATCCGACGGGTGTATTTCTCTGACCGGCTGTACTCAGAGGATGAGCTCCCAGCTGAGTTCAAGCTGTATCTGCCTGTCCAGAATAAGGCCAAGGTAAGCTACATGTGGGAAGGAGGGTGGAAGAACAGTGAGCCAGACTAGCATTCCTCTGCCTCCTCCTGCTGCCTTCACAATTCAGAGTTTCTTCTGGCAGCAGAGCTCTTGCCAGCTTTGGCCACCAGCCAGGGAGCACCCTCTCTGTTGCCAGGGTGAGCAGTCTGTCTGGGGTGCCTTGCTGCACAGCTTTCCTGCCAAAACACATGGAAATTGTCATTCCCATCTAGGAGCAGTGTGAGCTGTTTAGCTGCTCCCCATGTCCTCCCTGGTTATGTTGGAGGACTCTGAGAAGTTGCAGCCTCCCGGCATCTCTCCAGAGCTTTCATCCATGACTCAGCTCAGCAATTTTGCTCTTCAGAGCAGCTGCGGCTCCACATTTGTCTTCCAGGAGAGATGCTGTTTGTGTCCCTCTAGCCCAAAATGAGTCCCCTCTGATCTTTTCCCTGCCCAGTGGAGGCTGTGGTGCCATGAGGGTGGAAGGAGACACCATGGCTGCCCTCAGGAGGAGATGCCAAGCTCTGCTCCTGGAGTGATGGGAGAGGAATGAACATGCTGGCATATTGAGAGATCTTGAGCAACATGCAGCAATTTTGAGGCTTGTGAGGAAGCACCTTTTTTGCCAGGGCCAGCCTGTCTGAGTGCAGACACTTCTTTTAGCAAAGAAGATTCCTGGGCAAAGTTTCAAGCTGCTGAGGGAGGATGTTGGGGGCTGATCATAGTGGGAGGTAGAAGGCAGTGTTAACTGTAGATAACACCTCTGGGGAACCTGTCACTGCCTTCTGGGCTGTAGCAGCCTCACAGGGGTGTCTGGGCAGTGCTTGGAGCCCTCCCAGTGCTGTTGTCTTGTGCTGCCAAGTCTTGTAAGTGTCTCCTTTCTTCTCCCTGCTCTGTCCAGCAATAACACCACATTGGAAAGAGATGTTGACGTGCAAATTGTACAGAGTCAGAGTTTTCCTGGCTGTTCCTGAAGTGCTGAGCCTAAAGTCTGCAGGTGGCATGGTACCCAGTCTTGTCTTGCTCAAAGTGGCCACTGTGCCTCCAAAGAAGGGATTCAGCAGGAATTGTGGAGTTAAGTGTATCCTCTTGAAGTTAGCAATTTTATTTTTTATTTCCTTGTTTTCCATCTCTTATATATGCTCTAAATATGGATGTAATACTTGTTCTTGAAAAGTTATTAAACATTTGGCTCTGTAAATCTGCTTCTGTCTTCTGCCTCCTTTGATGGATCCTTAAATTGCACGTTTTAGTGCTTCAGAAAGTGCCAGAGAATTTATTTGAGAACCCAGATGTTAGAATTTTCCTCTGAACTTCACTTTGATCAGCACCCTCACTATTTAAGGGACAGCACAGCACAGACAGCAGCAATCTGGTCAGAGAAAAATTAGTGAGGTTTCCACAGAGAAGGCAGAAAATGTCTCCAATCCATGAAGTTTGTGGTACTATGACAAAAACTCATGCTGTTCATGAAAATGGAGTTTTCATTTCCTTTTTCCTTGAAGCCATTTTCCCCAACAGTGACAAATTAGGCTTACCTGCCTGTTAGGGCACAGTTTTGTTGGCTGTGTAGTTACTAACTCACTCCAGCTCTCAGCCAAGCCTTTAGCAGCAGGAGGCACACAATAGCCTTCCAGCTGCCAAATTGTCCCTTTCCCTAGGGATCAAAGGGGAGGTTTAGCAAAGCAGCATAACAGGAGCGGAAGTCTTTTCCTGTGCTGACGCTGCCCTTCCCTGCCTCAAACCAATCTGCCTTTGTTGTAGAAAGGCTTGCAAAGGGAAGGCCAGAGACTCCATCAGTAATGGGGTGAGTCTGAGAGTAGATGATGCCTTTTCTGCCTGGGGCCAAGCCTCCCATCAGTATTCTGGAGGGGAGGTACCAAAGGCTGGGATCCTTCCCTGGGCTGTGCAGTGAATGGGGAAGATTTCACTTCTGTTATTGCCCTGTAGAACGAAGCTGCTCTCTCCCAGGAGGAGGAGAGCCTGCTGGGGGACATCTGCCTTAGAGTCTGGGTTTAATCCTGACCATTGAGACCTCACCTGGTTTAAAGGTTTGGCATGTCTCTGCACCTCTATGGCAAAGCTGTAACAGAGCTGCCTCACCTACGCCTTTAGAGCTGGGCTTTGAACTGGAAGTGCTGCCACGTGGGGCTGGATAGTACCTACAGAAGGCTTTCTGGAGAAGACCTTTTCAATTCTGCTAGCAGCTGGACAGTTTGGTTAGCTCTAAGGAGCCCAGCCAAGGAAGCCTACATGAGAAAGCACCATTCATCTTGCATTGACATATGTCAAGGCTTGGCTGGACTCAATCTGTTAAGTAGAATCACACTGGATTGTGTGCCAAGGGTTGGGCTTAATGAAGTCCATGGTGAGGCTTTCTCCATGTTGGCAAAGCTTGCCAGAGCTTGGGGAGCTGCTGAGTGGATCCATCAGACCCCAGCAGGGTAAAATGTGCATCCCTTCCCGCAAGCCCTTGCTCAACACCATGTTTTTGGCAGTCTGGCAGCTGAACATTCAGCAGGAGTTGCTGCTGCCTTTCCCTGTCCTGCTGGGGCCTGTGCTGGAGTTGCCCCTTGTCCTTGAGGAGTTGAGCTCACCCTGAGTGACCAGCCCTAATGCATTAAGAGGGGCTGGGCTCCCCTGGGCCCTGAGCTGGCTGCCTCTGCAGAGACCAGATGGGCCCTGTTGCTGATTCCTGCCCGACCTCTAGGACCTGTGCCAGCAGATTTGCTGGAATAAACTCCCAGCCACAAACCCTTACATCCATATGGACCTTCTGTGTATTTTTAAATACAAAACAAAATACTGAATCTTCCTGTTTACTTGCTGCACAAAGTGGAGCATCATCAGATATTGGCTCTTTCCTTTATGGCCGGATGCTTGGTGATTTAAGTGGTCTTCCAAAATCTTTCTCTTCTAATCCCTCTCTCTCATCAAAACTTTAACCATCACGCTGAAGGTGAGTGAAGTTGGATGCTCTTCCTGTGGATGCCGCTGGTAGATGGGCCAGAATGTCAGAGGCGTTGTGTCAGCAGCAAAACTCCTGTGGTGGAGCACTCAACTTCTTACTCCTTTGGTTATGGCTTTTGACGTGGCTGGGATGCAACATCCTCTTACATAGAAAGAGTGGAGGAATGCAGGAAGGAGGTGGGGGCAGAGATGGGAGTCATGGATGGTTACTGCCTGCCTGCTCCCAGGCCAGCCCCAGCTGGGTATGAGGGGTGGGCAGATGGGAGTCCCAGTTCAGTGCAGGCAGCCTGTGGAGAAAAGATCTTAAATATCTCCTTGTTCACCTTTCTGTGGGTTGCCTGCTCCTTCCCTTCTGCATAAGTCCTTGTCTAGTGGGAGAGAAAAGAATCCTTGTGGGGAGCCCTGGTTTCAACCCAAGGCAGAGCAGGGCCCACCCAAAGATCAGTTTTCCTTCTGTGCATCAGCTTTTCACCTTTGTCTTCCATTGGCTGCGGCAAGGTTCTGCACTTGGACACTCTGATCAGGACCTCAGTGCTGGGACCTGCTTCCTACATGAAAGGCAAAGCTTCCCTTTGAGAGCTTGGGTGCTGAAATAGGGTGAGTGCACAGGCTGCAGCTCCTCAGAGCAAGGGACCCACCCTGGGCTGGGCCAGCAGCAGCAGGCTTGGGCTGGAGCAGCTGGCAGTCACTGTGGTGCAAGCCAAGGCTCCAGTGGCTCTGCCTGGGCAGGTGGCAGCTGCTGGCAGGGCAAGGAGGCAATGGGTTTTCCTGGAAAGCTTTCTCCGTTTGCTCTGCTGCTGGGGCAGTAGAATCCTGTGTGAATGTCCAGCCCAGCAGAGTGGCAGGACACTGGTACAAGCTTCTCTCCTTGCCTCTGTTTGTCCCCTTGCACTTTGTCACCTTCCTATCAAGTGGGTTCTGACAGAGCACAGAGCTGTGATCACAGGGGGATAAGAAGAAATCAAAAAAAACCGGGCCAAACTCTGCTTCTTGTCCATGCTGCATCTCCCTGGATGTCTTGGGCCAAATGTTGTCATCTTTATAGAGGGATTACACCTCCAGGGCAACATTAATCCTTTGCAGCTGTCGTCTAATGTGGGGCAGGCAGTGCTGGAGGCAAGGGAAATATTTATTTTGAGTTTTACCACTGGCCACCGCCCAGGAAAACCAAGTGACGGTACTGGGGACTTTGGCCACTTCGCATGCAGAGAGAGCTGATATTCCACTGCTAGTGCCTTCAGGATAGGGGTGAGAGCTTCCCCTGACAGGCTGCAAAATGGGACCACCCAAACACGATTCATTTGGATAAGGGAGCAGTTGTGCACCCTAGGATGCAGTGGGGAAAGCCTCAGACCCGCTACAGGTGAGAAGATGATGGATGCCAAGTTGTGCTGAAGCAAACCTGCAGCCTTGCTTGCTTCACCATCACTTCATGTGTTGCCCCTACAGCCCTAGCAATTAATTTCTGTGAGATGAGGGGTCCCAGCACCCCCAGGAGCAGACTAGGGGCTGCCAGGTGGGTGTGAGGGGAGGAGAGGGATATGAGCCACATGCACATGTGCTGAGCTCAGTGTGGTTGGTGGGTGCATTCCACCCTGTCTGCAGCAAGCACAGGCAGCAGGTTCAACCCCTCCCAGGGCCCCGCAGCCCTTCCCTCCATCCCCAGCATTGTTTTCTCCGACCTTGAGCTGGCCAGTGGCTGCTTGCTGTATCCCAGCCCCAGTTCTTCCTCTGCACTGAGCCCGGCTTCCTCTGTGTTTTCCGGGTCCTTTCCTCAGTACTGAACAGGGGATCGTGCCCTGGCTTGCAGAGGAAGAGGAGGATTCTCCTGAGATGGTGCCAGCCAGGCAGAGAGCCCCTGCCAGCCCTGGTCACCCCCTCACTCACACCCCAGCACAGCAGGGCTTGGAGGACGCTGAGCTCCCAGCTTTCCAGGTCAGGCTCTCCAACCTATTTTTGGGAAGCAGGGAGCTGCCTGGTGGGGCAGTCCGGTGCCTGCCAGGGCCAGGCTCAGCCGGACTCGCACTCCCCATGCTCCCAACCTGCTGTCCCTTACAGCAGGTGCTTGCCTGCCGCTCCTGGGGTCTCACACCCACGGGTGCCCAGAGGTGAGCTGACCCCACTGTGGGCGTGCTGGGCAGTGCAGGAGCCTCTTCATTAAGCACCGCTGTAATGCTGGGCTTTGTCTCCAGCAGGTCCCTTACTGCTGTCCATGAGCGTTTCCAGATGGCCTTGGGCTCCTGGCACCAGCTCTGCTGCAGTATTGGGGGAAAAGTGGGAGGGGGAGGGAGGTGGTGTCCCAGTTCACCAAGCCTGGTGGCTTGGGCCTCTGCTCCCAAAATCCCTAATTCCCACTGGGGAATTGTTCCCAGCTCCTGTCCCACTCTCAATCAGCAAGGAGGCCCCTCCCCTGCCATGGAAGGGACGCCATGAGCAGCTGACCCTGAGCATCCTTGTCCAGCTTTCCCTGCGAGTCAGGCACCTTTCCAGGTACCAGGCTTTGGGGTCCCAGCCCTGCACCCCATCAAGCCCTCTGTACCCCAGGAGAGAAGGAAACTCTGCTGCCGTGGGAAGTACATCTGTTGTCGGAAATGCAGCTGCCCTGGGAAGTGCATCCAGTGTGGGAAATGCATCTGCCGTGGGAAATGCATCTGTGCTGGCCTCTGGAGCAGTCTCTGCGGGGGTGGGGAGAGTGAATCCCAGCCCTGCTTTCCTCCTGCCTCGCCTTTTTGCCAGGTTCGTGGCTTTTGGCAGCTCCTGGTACCTGTTTGGCCCTGGTTCAGCACAGGCTGGAGTGTGGGGCTGCCCCATGGCACGGCTCCTGGCTCAGCAGAGCTGTGGGTCCTCCCTCAGCTCTGGGGAAGACCCATACAAGCACAAATCTGGGCAAAATGGTCAAAACCAAACTGAAAGAAGTTAAAAGCCAAGGAATGTGACCCAGCAAGGCCTGGCTGATGGAATACAACAGCCCTGAGCCACTTGGAGACCTTTTTCCACCCACTCCCCCCAATTCCTCAGAGGTTTTCTGTTCCTGATTTTGACTTCTTGCTTGGCTGCAGCGTTGTGCTGGGTCTGAGCCAAACGTGTTTTCCAGGGAATCGGCTCATGGCTGGAAATCACTGCCCAGTGTGGGCAGGGATGGAGGTTGGGGCAGGGGATGGGTGACTCAGGCCACAGGGTTCCCCCCAGCATCAGGAGAGCAGGGCGAAAGCCAGCATCAGTCGTTCCCTTTTACAGTAATTAGCGGCTGACGAGTGGCTGGGCAGCTCAGGGTAATTCAGTGCTGGGAAGTGGTTGGAGCAGTTGGGAACTGAGCCAGCAGCCCTGGGCCTTGAGGAGGGGGAAGGATGGGGGAAGCACAAAGGCTTCATATCCTCATCCATGAAGTGGGGGAACCCTTCCACCCACCTGCCAGTGCTGGCAGGAGGGGATGAGGGCACCAGGGCAAGGGGAGCAGGGATGCAGCAAGACAGACGTACCTGCACCTAAAAGCACAAAAATCTCAAAACCCCCAGGTTTCTGGTATCCAGCAGGGGAAGAGGCAGGACACAGGTGCTGGCACAGTGCTGGCCCTGGTCCTGCTGCAGGGGAGGCTGGAGGAAGCAAGGATACTGACTGGAGTCAATTCCCACATGGTGATGCTCCCCAGTTCCACAGGGTCATCCCCACAGGGATGGGTCAGGTTCACACAACCCCCTTGCCCAGCAAAGCCCAACCAGCCTCCCCACCAGTGCAGCAACTGTGCCAGGCCTCTGCTGCCCACCCCAAGTCTGCACCTGCAGCTGCAGAGCAAACCTGGCTCTGGCTGCCACCCCTGTGATTGTCACATCACCAGAAGAGGCAGGGACACCACTACCTCCATCTCTGTGGTTTGCTTTGCAATATGAGCAGCATTTTTCCCCAGATAAAGCCAATTTACTAGCCCTTAAGTCTAATCTTTCCCACTCCCATGATTATTTCCCTGATCCCTGCAGCAGTCGTGACTCCTCTTGCCTTCCTCTGCTGAGACAGTAGTGGTGAGACAGGATATGGCCACCCCTTCCCCCCAGGAAACTCGACAGGGCTGCGTGGGGACAGGGAGCTGCAGCACCCTGTGAAGTGGCTCCAGGAGGGTCCCGCAGCTGCTGCTGGCCCCTGCATGGGGAAGGAAAGCGGCTGCCCCGGGCTGAAGAGCAGTGCTGGCTGGGGGAGAACAAGGCACCCTGTGTTCCCAGCGAGGCCCTTGTCACTGCCATGGGAGCTGCTGAAAGGCTGCTCTGTCCACTGGTGGGGGTGGAGGGGCTGCTTTAGCTGACCCCCCTAAAGTGGCAGCCCCAGGGCAGGGACTGCTGCAGGGACATCACTGGCCATGCTGTCCCCTTCCCTGCAACCCTTACCATGGCACACGGTCCCCTGGCGGTGCTATGCAGGATGACCCCCCCCAAGACAAGCTCCATTACCACAGAATTTGCCCGATCCCTCCCAGGGCACCCCAGCAACAGGAAGGACGATGGCAGCACAGCTTTCCACGCACCCGACCCGTTTAATGGACATACAAGGCGGCCATGCCCACTGCCCTGCCCACAGAGCCACGTGCCCCAGGGCTTCATCCCACAGTGGCAGCAGCAGGGCCCAGACTGAGCTGAGCCCCACCAGGGTTGCAGAGGTGGCATCTCCCAAATCACACTGTCTTTAGGCACCACATCCCTGTATCCCCATGGTTCAACAGGAAACACAGCCATGAGCTCAGCCCTCCCTTCCCCACTGCTGCAGGTGCCCGTGGCCAAGACCTGCCAGCCCGCAGCACTTGTAAGCAGACCCCAGGCTACTGACCACCCAAGCTGCAGCAGGCTCACACAGGAGGAAGGGACCCTGCAGGGACCCATGGCAGATGCAGGCACATGATGGGTGGCAGCCTGAGGGTCACGGCTAGGGGGACGGACGCACAGGCACTGGGGAGCAGGAAGGGCCTGGATGCCCTCCAGCCCCCCCATGACCATCCCCGGTCCCAGCCCGGCTGCTCTGGAGGGGCTGAGGGGATTGGGCATCCCCCCTTTTCTGAGGCTGGAGCCATCAAGCAACAATGGGGTAGAGGGGCCAAGGCCGTGGTGAGGGTCAAGGGGAGGGGGTGTCAGGTCCATCTTAGCACCATGATGGTGGGGGTGGTTGGGGGAGGGAGCCAGGGTCAGACCCACTCCTGCAAGGAGCGCTTGCAGTACAAGAGCATTCGGGGTGCGCCCTTTCTCTGCATCTGGACGATGACGTAGATGAGGCCCAGGATGCAGAGCAGCAGCACCAGCAGCACCAGCACCATGACCACGCTCATGGTGCGTGTGTACTCATCGATCTGCACCACCACGTCCACGTCCCTGCCTGGCTGGCCATCTCCCTCGTTGTAGTCCTCATCTTCCTCTTCCTCCTCCTCACCTTCAGTCCCCCCATCCCCATCAGGGTTAAAGGGGGGTCGGTCCACATCGGGCCAGCGGGGATTGGGGTCTGGGACCAGCTCCGTGTGACAACCCATGAAGTCCCGTAGGATGGATTTGGGATAGCCTGGCTCTGTCTTGAGACGCTCATTGTCAAACTTCCAGTACTTTGTGCCTCTGTAGAAGTAGGTGGAGGCTGGAGGAGAGAACATGGAGACAAGGGGTAAGTTGGTGGGCACAGGACACTGCAGTACCTGGGCAGTCCTGCAGATGCCCAAGACAGCAAGTTTTGCTCCAGGACTGGTGAAACTCTTCAGAAAGGGATTCACCACTGACTTCCAGACACCCTCCCCAAGTCCATGCCATGCAGCCAGGCTATCAGAGGGGTCATCTCATCCCTGAGACTCCCACCACCACCACCACCACCCACCCCTCTCCTCCTCTACTTACAGGCGTCTGGGCTGAGGAAGGCTCCCTTGGGCGAGGGAGGGATGCCCACCCAGACAGAGATGGGCTTTGGGTACCCAGGATCCACCGAGCGTGTGTCCTCATTAAAGCGCCAGTATCTGGGGAGGGAAGTGGGGAGCAGGTGAGGAGCACAGGGGTCCCCACTGTCCAACAGTCTCCCCCTGACAGGGGCCAGAAGGCAGCAGAGCAGGGAGAACCCACAGACACTCACCTGTCCCCACGGAAGAAGAAGGTGTGTCCCGTGGGCTCCCACCAGACGGCTGTGTCAATGCTGTCGTAGGGGATGCCCTGTCCATAGGTGACCAGGGGCTGTGGGTACCCAGGCTCCAGGTTGGCTTCTCGGAAGAGCCAGTACCGGTCACCTAGAGAGGAAAGAGTTGAAGAAGGAGGATGAGAAGGTCCTGCCCAGCTGCTGTGGCAGGTGCACAAATGGATAGGGATAGTGGTAGATGCCTTTGGCCACCCCGAGCCCTTGGGATCACACAGCAGCTGTGGCTGAGCAGGTGGGTCAGGATGGGATGAAGCCAACCAGCTCTCAGCAGCTCTGTTGGGGGCACTGGGGTCTCACTTCCACCTCAGCCCTCCCATCCAGCTTCCCTGCTCACCTTTAAAGAAGACGAACTTCCCATCATGCCTCTCATAGGCAGCATCGATGTCCCCAGGGAGGCCCCGCCAGAAATGCCCGATGGGCATGGGGTAATTGTCCAGCACCCGGTTGTGCCGGACCCTCCAGAACCACCGGCCCTGGAAAGAAACAGGGTGTTGGCAGAGCATGGGGAGGACACAGGGACACAGTCACCTTGCTGAGGAGTCCACCCACCTGCAGACCCACTATATCCCCAAAGAAGGGGTGGAGGGGGTCCTGGCAGGTACCTTGAACACGAACATCTCCCCACGCAGCACTGCCACTGTGTCGAAGTCCCCATCACAGATGTCAGGGCCATACTGGTCAGGTCGGTCTGGGCTGCCAGGTTTGGGTGGTCGCTCTGGTTTCCCCGGAGGGGGAGGTTTAGGGGGTCTCTGGTCTGGCCTGCCAGGTCTCCGGGGTGTCACGGTGGGCAAAGGCTTGGTGGGCTGAGGGTGCCCATCTGCGGTACCTGGATTAGGCAGAGGAGAGAAGGAATGTGGTGATGCAGACCAGCAGCACCTGTGCCTCAGTTTCCCCACACACATGCCCAGAATCCCACCTCTGGGATGATCCCCCAACCAGCTCCTCACCGTAGAGCTGCTGGATGCCCTTGAGGTCATCCTCGGGCAGCTGGAAGTTCTCCGTGTCCATCCACTGGTAGAAGGGGGCCATGATAGCACTGGGGTTGCTGGAGTGCTCCAAGCCCAGTGAGTGCCCCAGCTCGTGCACAGCCACCAGGAAAAGGTTGTTCCCTGCATGGAGAGGCACCATCAGCAAGAGGGGGTGGAGGACGTGACACATGAGGTGGACCCCTGGACCCAGCACCCTGCAACAGGAGTGCTCCAGTGGGACCGGTCTGCATCACCCATAGTGGACCTGCTCTCCCTGCCACTCCTGTCCACACCAGCACAGCCCCCTCCCCCCCATCCCTGCTCCAGCCCAGAAGGCCACCAGGCTCCTCTGGTCACCTTTACCACCTCCTTGGCCCTCAACTCACCAGACACATCTGCATTCTCCAGCGTCCAAGGCTCATCCAAGTCAAAATGTGTGTCCCCCCCCATGCCAGGGCCGGGAAAATAGGCATGAGCCAAAAATCCTCCAAGGCCATCAAAGGGAGAGCTGTCTCCATGGAATCCAGAGGCAAAGAGCACCATGATGTCAGCCTCCTTCTTCCTCTTCTGCCGGATGTCCTCATAAGCCACCTCCCGGAAAACCAGCGGCGTGGCTTGCTCCCACACCCGGAAAGCTCGTCGGACAGCCTCGTATGAGTGGTACCGACCCAGCTTCTCCGTGTAGTTTTGGATGCTGGGGATACAGAATTCATTAGGGAAGGCCTGGAGCAGCACTCATTCCCTGAGGGGGTCCATGGCTCTCCATGGGCTGGGGGCAGGAATCCCTGGCAGGGTTGGGTACCTGAAGGTGAGGTGGCTCTGGTTCCAGCGCCGCCCTGTCAGCGCGTACCGCTTCCGACGCATGTTGGACTTCATCCGTGCTCCAAACTGATCTGGAACCCCACAGCGGGGACGTTTCATCCACCTGCCAGGAGGACACCAGGTCAGGGCTCAGCCAAGGTCCCTGAGGGGTTACAACACCCACAGACAGCAGGACGATATCCTGGCTGAAGAGGTGCAGCCCCCGAAAGGGGAGAAGCAGCTTCCAAAGGGGACAGCGCCCAGGTGCCGGCAGAACTCTGGGGCTCAGAGAAAACCACAGAGCCTGAGCTGCCATCTGCTTGAGCAAGGGGACAATGCAGAAACTCACGCCTTGGTCTCCTCGTCCAGCACGCCGGTGACGGTGATGCCGTAGAACTTCTGCATCTCAGCAAGCGCGGCAGAGAAGGTCTGAGCCGAGCGCATGGTGGACATGCGGCGGCTGGGCTGCGGCAGGTACCCGTAGAGCCGCAGCCATGCCTGCGCCGGGACAGCCACACGTCAGCCCCGGCACGGAGCAGCCCCGGCACGGAGCAGCCCCATGGAGCTCCCCAACACCCAGCGGGGAAGGATCTGTCCCCCTGCCTGACTGCCCCCCAGCCCTGTGTCCCTTCACAGGGGTCAGTGCCAGCTGCCAGTGGTGCCAGCAGGCAGCGGTGTGGCAGCAGGGCACAGGGTCCCTGCCCTGCCCCGAAAGGTGGGGGATCTGTGATCTCGGGGGGCTGCTGCCAGATGCCCTGACTCCAGGGACAAGGCAGCTGGCAGGGGGCCAGGCTGCCTGCGGGCTATCTGTCCCCATCCTCCTCCGGAGGCATCCCCTGGGAAGTGCTGAGGGATGTGACGCCTGGGACCCTCACCCCGGCCTGCAGCCACAAAGGGGCTTCTGTCCTGCGGGGCTGCAGCCCCAGGGCGGGGGGCAGGAGGGTGCTGGGGCGCGCCAGGGCTCTTCCTTCCTGCCCCAGCCTCCGCCCCCTCTTGTCTGCTTTAATTGCATTTTATTTTTATCTTTATTATTACTCTTTTGTAACTTTCTTTTTTCCTCTTATTCTTCATTTTTTATTTTCCAAATTAGGGGGGTTTTCCTTTTAATCTCTACAGCTTTTTTTTCTAAATTCCTTCCAATTCTTTTTCCTTTTCCAAGTCTTATTCCTCTTCCAAGTCTTTTTCCTTTTCCAGATCTTATTCCTCTTCCAAGTCTTTTTCCTTTTCCAAGTCTTCTTCTCCAGGTTCTCCAATCCTTTTCATACCCCAATTCTTTTCCTATCACTTTTACTTTTCAAAAACGTCGTAACATTTTAATTTCTAAAAACATTTAATCTATTCATTTCTTCTACCCCCACTCCCCTTCCCCCGGCAGGGTGGTGGAGCCGAGCCTTTATCAACAGCCCTTCCACGCCCTCCCCCCCGGGCACAAAGCGCTCTCTCCCTACACTCCGCACCCGCTGCACGCCACCCCCGGGGGTGACCCGGACC
>VWZS01003944.1:243894-382887 GCA_013397075.1 Rhabdornis inornatus | reverse complement strand
CGGCTGCTGGTGGCCTGCGAGCTCCCCGGCCGCCCCCGCGCCCCGCGGCCCTAAGGCGGCCCGGGCCCGGCGGGAGCGGGCCGGGCCATGCTGAGGAGGCCGCCGAGCCAGTTTGAAAGTACCTCTGCGCTCCCGACCGCGCTCCCTAAATGGTTGTCGCTTCCCACCTCCCACGGAGGGATGAGTTAGGCTGGAGCTGGCGCCGACGCGGGTCCCCGCGCAGAGCCCTCGGTAAGCCAAGGTTGGTATCGCTCTTCCCTGCGAGGGGCACGATCTTCCCTCCCCGTTAGGCCGGGGTGCATCGCCCCCGGGTGGGTTCATCCTGCCACGGTTCGCGGTGTGTGCGGGGGAAGGTGGCGCCCGGGCTGGGCTGAAGTTCGGTGTCCCGCCGAGCTCAGGGCTGCGGGGACCGTCACTGCGAGCCCTCGCTTCGTCAAGGTGAGCTCTGTAGGAGAAGGAGAGCACTCTGCGTGCCGGCAGGGCTGCACGGGGCCTTTGAGGGCTTTGCTGCCCGAAACTCTGCTTGAGCACAAAATAATGAAGTGTCCCCACAGTCAGAGGTGGATCCAGCACTACCTGAGCTGTGGGGATCAACCCAGTCTCAGCTGAGTGCCAGTGGAGGTGGGGATGCTGCGAAGTGGGATTCTCTGGTGCTCTTTATTGCTTAGTTTTAGACATAAAAAATATTCTTGTGGTAGACCAAGGACTTCCTTACCCTGGGGGCAGGTGGTTTGACACAGACATAGGAGTGCTCTTACGGGATTGGGGACTCGAGGCCCAGGAGTGTTGATGGCTGATGCTCACCAGGGCTTGCACCTTCTTCTCTCTTGAGGTGTGTTGACACTACTGCTGTCTGCTGCTTGCTGGTGGGTCTTATTCTTTAAGCTGGAGCCAGGTTTTATTGGACATCTCTAGAAAGACTGGAACTTTTCAGTGAGCATGAGCCTGATGATGCTTTGTAGCAAGGCCAGGCTGCAGCTCTGGCATGGATTGTTTGGTTCAGTGTACTTCTATTCCATGGTTTGGTAGGAGGTTCAGTTGAGCCACTGCTTTAACTCTTCTTTTATCTTCACAGAGTGGTCCCTGAGAATTCTGTGTTCTCTCTGAGGATAGGATAACACTGAGGGCAAATCTTCTCCTGAGCTCTCTGGCTCTTCCAGTCTCCAAGTGCTGCCCAGAGAGGGGGAAATGCTTTGCATACATCCCTTGGGTAATGGGCTCGATATCCAAGCTACAGGAGGAGCAGAACTGTTTCACAGAGCTGTTTCATCTGGGGTGGGATCATGTTATGATCTTCATTGATACGTGTAGAATCTAACCCAGTAGCTTCTTGATTGCACGGTGTTTGGTGCATAGCCTTTGCAGAGAGACCGATGTTCTCAGACAGTGCCACAACAGTGCTGGAGATCCAGTGACCCACTCAAAGCTGAGCTGAGCAGGCCCTGGGCAGTTGTGCTGCCTCTCATGAGAGCACAAACCCAAATATGTGCCTGGCTGTGTCCAGGCAGAGCCCAGCCCTTTCCAGACTGAGCACTCCTTGTCCCAGCCCTTTGCACAGCAGCAAGTGAGGCTCCAGTTCCACACTGGCTTCCTGGTAGCTTCGCAGGGATGCAGGAGAGTTTTCAAAGAGCCATGGGGGAAGGTTGATAGAGAATTGCCAATGTTTCTTCTAAGACCTGACATGAGCTGTTTTCTTTCTTGCAGAGAGAGCTGCTCCTTGGGTTGTTTCCTGTGCTCTTCCCAAGTGTGAGCACATCACAGCTGGCACAAAGAAGGGCCTCCTCTTGTCTTCAAGGCACTTGCCTCTGCTTCCCGTTCTTTTGTCTAAAAGAAGGAAAAGCCAGACCAAATCGGTCCATAAAGAACTTGTGCTGGTCTAAGGAGGAGGCTCTGGAGTCTCTTCACCTCTTTTCTTCCAAGGATCCTGGCTGTAGGCTGGATTTTCTGGTCTCGACTTCAGAGGATCAGTTACAGGGAATCAGGATCTCAGAATCTTTTGGTTTTGCTTTTACTTGAACCCTTTCAACTGGGAAGCTGAAGCTGTCACTGCTAAAATCCCATTTTTTTCCCAAGCATGTCAGAAAGCTGGCAGCAACAACAGCAGCAACCACAGCAGCCGCCGCCACCACAGCAGCACCACGCTGGGGCAGCCGCCCTCCCAGAGCACTCCATCCCTCCCAGCACTGCTGACAACCCCTTGGGCTGTGCCGTGTACGGCATCCTGCTCCAGCCGGACCCCGGACTGCAGCACCACCAGCACGCCCCCATCCAGGCTGGAGAGCCATCCCACAAATGCGGTGTGTGTGGCCATGACCTCGCTCACCTCTCCAACCCCCATGAGCACCAGTGCTTGCCAGGCCATGACCGCTCTTTCCAGTGTACCCAGTGCCTGAAGATCTTCCACCAGGCCACCGATCTCCTCGAACACCAGTGCATCCAGGTGGAGCAAAAGCCCTTTGTGTGCGGGGTTTGCAAGATGGGCTTCTCCCTCCTGACCTCGCTGGCGCAGCACCACAATGTCCACAACAGCAACGCCATGAAGTGCTCTATCTGTGAGAAGACCTACAAGCCTCCCGAGGTAGAGCACTCACAGCCTCTCGACCCATCGGAGAAGCCCTACAGCTGCTCCATCTGTCAGAAAACCTTCAAGCACCTCTCGGAGCTATCCCGGCATGAGCGCATCCACACGGGTGAGAAGCCATACAAGTGCACGCTGTGCGACAAGAGCTTCAGCCAGTCCTCCCACCTGGTGCACCACAAACGGACGCACAGCTCGGAGCGGCCCTACAAGTGCACGGTGTGCGAGAAGACCTTCAAGCACCGCTCCCACCTGGTGCGCCACATGTACGCGCACTCTGGGGAGCACCTCTTCAAGTGCAACGTCTGCGAGCTGCACTTCAAGGAGTCCTCGGAGCTGCTGCAGCACCCCTGCACGCCCAGTGGGGAGCGGCCCTTCCGCTGTGGGGAGTGCCAGAAGGCCTTCAAGCGTCCCTCGGACCTGCGGCAGCACGAGCGCACGCACAGCGAGGAGCGGCCCTTCAAGTGCGACCTGTGCCAGATGAGCTTCAAGCAGCAGTACGCGCTCATGCGCCACCGCCGCACGCACAAGGCCGAGGAGCGCTTCAAGTGCAACCTGTGCGAGAAGGGCTTTGTGCAGCCCTCACACTTGGTATACCACCAGCACGTGCACGGCATAGAGAACCTCTTCAAGTGCAATGTGTGCCAGAAAGGCTTCAACCAGTCCTCAGAACTGCTGCGGCACAAGTGCGTGCAGAACGCGGAGCGGCCCTTCAAGTGTGCGGTGTGCAACAAGTCCTACAAGCGGGCCTCGGCTCTGCAGAAGCACCAGCTGGCACACTGCGCTGAGAAGCCGCTCAAGTGCACGCTCTGCGAGAGACGTTTCTTCTCCTCCTCGGAGTTCGTGCAGCACCGCTGCGACCCGGCCCGCGAGAAGCCCCTCAAGTGCCCCGACTGTGAAAAGCGGTTCAAGTACGCCTCAGACCTGCAGCGCCACCGGCGCGTGCACACGGGCGAGAAGCCCTACAAGTGCTCCTCCTGCGAGAAGGCCTTCAAGCAGCGCGAGCACCTCAACAAGCACCACAGCGTGCACGCCCGCGAGCAGCAGTACAAGTGCATGTGGTGTGGGGAGCGGTTCCTGGACTTGGGCCTGCTGCAGGAGCACAGCGTCCAGCACACGGCCGAGGGTGCCTACCAGGTGGCTGCCTGCTTGCCATGAGCCTCCTGCCCTGCGCTGGCTTCCAGCTTGCATGGGACTCTCCCGAGCCTCGGCCTTCCCTTCCGTCTCCTCGGTTGTTGGCAACCTCCAGGGAGTGTGGGGGAAGGGGGGGGTACAGTGTGCGGGCAGGTGAAACTTTCCTCTGGCCTCAGTGGTTGATGTGCCACCTGTATTGAAGTAGCAACAGACGACATGAACATAGGGGGGAGCTGTGCCAGGTTGTGCCAGGTTGTTGGAAAGTTGGAAAGGAAGGGAGGGAGGTGGAGAAAGGAAACTATGCCTGTAAATGCCTGGTGTTCCCTGGACTGTAGTTCGTGCTGTACCTGCAGTTTCAGTCCTGGGAACTCAGCTATCTGTTGCAGGCACCAGCTCTTTGCGTGCAGCCTTTTTCCCCTGGCCTGCCTGGCAGGATTGGTAGGGAGGTTTGGGTGACTCTCCTCCTGGAGAGGGTTTAGGAGCAAATCAGAGCCAGCCTTCCCTTCTCCCAGGGTGTGCTGCTTGGCATGGAGATAGCAGGTTTCTGCTGCTGGGGTCTCCCAACTTGCTCCAAGCTCAGTTGAGGGCACCATTTCAGATCATTAGTGTTGATTGACAGCCCCAACCTGCCCTGCTCTCCCTCCTTCTAGAGTGTTGAAAGGGAAAAGCCGTGGGGCTTCGCAGCTCCAAAAAGCACTTTGGCATTGCTGCTTTTGCAGTCGCTGGTTGTCACACTCTGCAAGGGTTCTGAGTGAGCCTGCCTGCCCCCTGTCCCTGCCAGCTGCATAGGGAGCTGTAAGAAGCAGTGTGCTGCTACCAGAAAGCATGACAAGGAGCACTGGCACAGTCTGCCAGGGAGGAGATCATGGATTCTCCCTCTCTGGAGACATTCAAAGCCCACCTGGACATACTTCTGTGTAACCTGCTTTAGGTGACCCTAACTTAGCAGGGAGGTTGGACTAGATGAGCTCCAAAGGTCCTTCCAACCCTAACAATTCCATGACTCTGTTATAGCATTCATACCCTGCTCCCAGCCTAAAGCCTGGCATTCAAGAGCTGCTTCCAAGGGGAAGAGCTGCCAGTCCTCCTGCTAAGCCTTGCCTCCAGCCCCTTGAGCATCCCTTGGGCTGATAGTGGTACCTCCAGCAGGGTCAGGCAAAGGGCTGTCACAGCTCCAACACTAATGGGTAAGATGAACACTACAATAACCTACAACTGCAGAGGTGTTGCCATGGCCAGCAGTAACCCATGGCACGTGCCAGGGGTCTGGTGTCTGATTTGCTGGAGGAACCAGAGTAAGCCAGGAGAATCCTTTCTGGACTGCAGGCTCAGCTCCATGAGGAGGGCAAAGTGAGCAGTGGGTAAAGGAGAAGTCTATTTTTCCCCTCTTGCAGGAGTCCTGTTTTATCCCTTTACCCTTTCTTTACCTCGTCTGTATTTTTCAGGTTTTGCACACTTCTTGTAAACATCACTTAAAAATAAATCTCCCCTAGCAAGGTTGATGCAGCCTCAGGTGTTTTCCTCTGCAGGAATTTGCTGGCTTCTCATGTCCAAGAGATCCATTACGTGTCAGTTAGATGCCTTGAAGGTTGAAGATGTGCCTACTAGGTTGTCCCCCAACCTTCCCCTATCCATCTTTGGAGATATTAAGATGTTAAGTATCCATCTGTGGAGATACTCAGTCCCCGACTGGATGTGGTCCTGGACAACTTGCTGTAGCTGACCCTGTAGCAAGCAAGGAGTTCACCTGGTGGTCTTCAGAGGTCCCTGCCAGCCTCAGGTCTTCTGTGGTGTTGGCTGGTGCTCTTGTGAGGCTGTAGTGAACAGCAGCCAGTAAGTTGCCCATGTGCTCTACAAGTGATTAGGATGAGGTTAATAACTGTTGTCCGTGGCAAGTGTAGACAGATTAACCTTGCAGAGGGTTGGACTGGGCCTGCGTCTCTCCTGGGAGATACTTGTCTGAAAAGCTGAAGAAAGTCTTTGGTTTTCCATTTCCAGCACAGTGAGGGGGAGCAGGGTGCATTTTCAGGGCCTGGGACAGTGCAGTGACAGGGTAGACCCTGGGGCTGAGTCTTCATGTGCAACTTAAAGGAGATTAAAACAGACTGTGCTCTCTGCTGCCCAAGGAAGAGGGACCCATGATGGTTATCTTACTTTGTGCTGCCTCAAAGATGTAGAACTTCCTACCAAGTTTTCCATCTGTGTTTGTTTTTTCTCTTTTTTTTTTTTTGTTTTACCTTCTTTTTTTAAAGCAGTTTGTTAAAATTCATTAAAAATACTGTATAGTTTAACTTGATGTCATACTGGATCTTTAAAAAAAAAGAGAGATGTGGTAGCTTGGATTTTTAAAGAGCTCTTTAGTTCTAGGTATCTGTTTTTTGCTGTTTAATATGTAGTAAGATCAGTGTATGCTTTACTGTAGCAGTAAAAGAGAGTCCAAACAAAGGAAGGCTAATCCTGTCTTTACAGAAGGACTTGGTGGTGATGGAGGCTGTGAGTGTGCGGGACCAGATGAGGACTGTGGCACTCACCTGAACCCTTGCTCTGTTCCTGCCTTGGGCCATGGTTCCTCTGCTCTTGCCCAGCACAACTGCCAGGGGTTCAGTGCTCACCCTGAGCACTTGGGCTCAGCACTGGCAGCCAGGATCAATGCCCAGGGCTTAGAGAGACTCGTCTTTGCTAGGAGGAGGGTGTGAAACACAGCTGCAGCCTCCATGAGCTTTGTGCCTCTGCTGTTTCTTTCTGGGGCAGCTGCTGGCTAGAGGAGGGTTTGGAGAAATCACCTGGCTGTGCCCTGCTCCCTTCCCTCCCCAGGAGCCTGGGGGAGCTGCCTGGGTGACTGCCTGCACTTGGAGCAGAGGAGGATGCACACTATGAGGGGCCATGGAGCTGCCAGATCCTGTCCCCTTGGTACAGCTGGACATAGGGACTGTTGGGGGGTGTTTCTCCTGTGCTGAGCACCTGGGAAAGCCCTGGAGTTCCCAGTGAGGAGCTGTGGCTCTTCCTAGGATGTGCCAATAGCCAAGCAGTGCCCTGGGCAGAGAGACTCGTCAGGGCTGTGTGCATAGGACCCCATGCCAGGGAGAGCGGGGATGCTGTGGGGAGCTTGGCAGGGATGAGCCCGGTTCCAGGTCATCTGCTGCTGAATAGGTGCCTCCAGGTTCAAAAACACCATGGTGCAGGATTAGAACATCATTATCACTATTATCGTTATTAGGACTGGCTGTGAGTCCATGGTGACTCAGTCTCTTGTTTCATTTGCTGCCCTGGATCAGCCCAAACCCTGTAGAAGCCCATGGAGAACATGCAGACGGAGCTTGCGGGTGGAGGACCTGTGCCAGGTGGGCACTGAGTGGCCACAGAGAGCTTTGGGTATGTTTTTATAGGAGCATTTTCTAGTAGGAAGCAGCATTGTTGCCTATAGGGGTAGGGAAAAAGATCCATCTCTGTTGCTGTGCCTTTGGGTCGTGTTTTGTCCTGTTAGGTGAGAGGTGGTGGATGTAGCAGGAGGCACAGGAGTGTCAGGAGCACTGTGCTGCATGGGGAGGCAGGGGCTGGCCTGGGACCTGATGTCCCTGGGGCATCACACTGCAGGGCTCTCTGCTGAGTGCTGGTGTTTCCTTTTCAAGCCAAAGAGCAGTTGGGGCCAAAGCCCTCTGGGGAGTAAATCATGTCTCTATACCTGTTGCACTTCACTTCTGGTGTTTACTTCAAGCAAGTTTCAAGCTCCTTCCTCTGCTTGGCCTCTTGCATTTCTCACTGCCCTGCAGCACCTAAAAGGATTGCTGGGCTGGAGCTGGTGTGCCATCAGTCCTGTGGCAAGTGCTCGAGCCAGTTCCAGACCTGGTTGCCAGACACCTGAGGATGCTGTGTGGGGCTGGGTAGCAGGTGGTTCCTCCTGAAGGGTGGTTCTCCTTGGCAGGCATTCTGAGCATAGGATGCTGCTGAGTAGGCAGAGGGGAGGGCTAGCTTTGGCAGAGGTTGTGTGGGTGTTGTCCAGGACGTAAGTCCTTCTCTCTAGGGCTGCTGTTCCTCTGGCTGCCTGGGTCCAGGAAAAGGTAGTCTGTGACCTGGGCTTTTACTGATCTTCACTTCCCCTGACCCTGCCTACAGGATGCCTTCAGCTGTCTCAGCCCCTTCCCTTCCACAGCTTATACTTTAAAAAGACATTCTCAGTTTCTTTTATCTTTGTTCAGTTCTTTGTTTGTAAGCAGTGGTTGTTTTCCATTCCTTCTTCCATACTGATGGTGAAGTCTCTTCCTTCATTTTTACCTCCCTCTGCTTCCCCCAGCCCCAAATTCCTTTCCCAAGCTGAGGCTGGATCCAGGTGATACCAAACGACTGATGGGTGAGATCAGGTGTTTAGGACCTGAATGTTGCTGGAATCCAGTAGATGTTTCTGGTCCTTCCACACAGCAGGCCATCCATTTCACTGGGCATGGGCTATGCCTGTGACCTGGCAGCTCAGCTCAGCCAGATCCTGCCCATGCTCCAACAGGTGAATCCAAGCCAGGACCAAGAGCCAGAACAGAGATGTAGGAAATGGGGACTGGGGTGGGAGCAGCCATTTCCATCTCCAAGACTGGGGATTAAGTCAGTGAAGGACTGACAGGCATTCCTGGGCAGACATCGTGGCACTGGGGTGGGCTCAGACAGCACAGTTAGTTCCCAGCACAGCTAGGAGTGCTGTGGAGCAGCTGTGTGCATCGAGCAGGGGGCTGAGCTGAGTTAGCTGTGGCATGGACACTCCTGGGACCATGGGGATGCTCAGGTGGCCATGCCAGCTCTCTGATGAGCAGATGCTGTCTCTGCAATCTGGGTGGGAAGATGTGCATGCTCTGGTCTTGGGGCCCATGTGCTGAACTGGGGGACAAAGGGGAAAACATTTTCTGACAGAGTTTTGGGACCATCTCTGGGCACTCAAGCCTGCCCTTGCAGGGAGAAGAGGAGGGAGGAGAACACTTTCTGCACTTCCCTTGAGTATTTACCATCAAGTCCAGGCTGCAGCTGAAGCCTGGCCATTAAAATTAGGCAAAACTCTCTTGTTATACTTCAGAGCTTGACTCTTTCTCCATTGGGTGGTGAGTTCACCTGTGGGGAGGCTCCTGTACATGCAGGTGAAATGCTGAGATTCAATAAGGGCAGGCCAGTGAGGTTTTGGGCTGGCAGCTCCTCCCAGGCCCGGTGAGCACCCAGCTTCTCCACAGCATCTCCTGGCAGCTGCCTCTGACACTTTGCGGATGTGAAGATGCTGCTCTCACAGCGTGCCTGGGATGCTCAGTGGGGAGAGCAGGACCACAGGTGGGAGCTGGACCGTGGGCTTGTTTCTGAGTGCCTCCAAGCTGTGCATCTGAGGGACTTCATGGTCAGTGAGATTCTTGAGCGCCTCCCAACCTGTGGTCATGACTCTGGTAGAGTTCCCAGGGCTGTCGAAGTTGCAGCCAAGGTTGCTGAGGTTTGTGTGGCTTGCAGTGCCTTTAACACTGCTCTCCATGTGTTTCTAAGATGATACTCCATGTATGTGTGTATATATATTGTAATAACACATCCCGCTCTTCTGTGTGAGTGTCAAATGGTTTTGCTTTACTAATAAATTTATAGTTATTTATACCTTCCTGTGGATGTGTAAGATTTCTGGAGCAGAGGCCATGTGCCAAGCACTGCCTCCTCATCTGTCTTTGTGCTCTGTCTGACTCTGCTTGGATTTTTTTTTCATGTTTTCTTTCTTTCCCCTGAACTTTCTTGAAGTAGAATTGATGGTTCATCTTCATGGTAACAAGAAGATGCAGGGTATGAACAAGCTCCCAGGGGCCAAAAGCAAACACAAGCAGAGGATGCTGAATGGTTTTGCCCCTTGGTAGAATTGGAATGGTTTCTCCCCAGGACAAAACTCCTCCCTGGGAGCTTCAGGGCAGGAGCAGGCAGGCCTCTGTTCCTCCAGAAAGGAGCAGATATTCAGGGGGCAGAAGCTGCTGCATGCTGTGCTCTGGGGATCCCAGCCTCACATACAACTGTTCAAGTTTTTCCTGAGGGTTTGTTTTGCATCCCCCCATCCTGTGATAGCAAGAGGAGCCTGCTACAGAGGCCAGGCAGGATGGGTACTTGTTGCCCACCAGGATGGAGACACCCATGGAGCCAGGGAAGGAGGAACCAGCTCAGGGAGCTCCAGCGCTGCTCCGGGGAGCTGTGGAATACAGAAACAGTCTGGACATGGAGCAGAGAAGCCGTGCTGGTACCTGGATTCCAGGGTGTCACTGCAGCCCAGATTAGGGGCAGTGGGAAAGGCTGGACGTCGTGCAGGGCTGGAGGTAAATGGATCAAGCAACAATTGGCAGGCTCAGCAAGGGAAGGCTTAGCTCAACCCAGCGCAGATTTGCTCTCCTTGCTCTGGAACTGGGGCAGAGCTGTGGGTGGAGCACCCTTGGCACATCACCTTGTGTCACCTCACAGGGTTTCAGCAGCTCCAGTGCTGGTCCTCTGCACATCCCTGCATCCACCTGCACATGGATGAGACGATTGCCTTCCCCACAGCACTGCTGGTGAGTGCCTGTGGCAGCTGTGGTGGCTCCAGGGGTTTTGAGGGTGCTCAAACCTGCTTGATTTTGTTTTTTTCCCCCAGCACCCTGCACCAAAGCCAGGCTGGCTGCTGGAAGGCTGGGCGCTCAGGACAGCTGGATGCCAGTAATCCCATTTGCAGGCAGCGCAGGGCTAATCCTCACAGAGCCCTGAGCGGATTGAGCTGGGTTTGTGGGGGTCAGTAACAAGCTGCAGTGGCCAAGGGAGCCCATGCATCCCAAGGGTGGCTTTCCAGGGAGGCAGTGCTGAGCCTGCAGGGGTAAGTGGCAGCGATGGAGGCGAGGGATGCGGCTGGGATTTTTGCAGGGCCACCTCTGCCCATCACTGGGGGGTTTGGTGATCTGAAGCAGTCGGAGGATGAGCTGTGATGGTCCATGGGGAGTGATGCTGTGAGGGATGGGTAATGTGGAGGTTTGATCAGCTGCTGGGGGGGAAGGAAAGGCCAAGGTGGTCCCTGCTCCATGAGGCTGTGGGCTGTGCCCTTCTTGCTCTTAGGAATGAGACTTTGCTGGCTGGCAAAAGGAACTGCCACAACAGGTGGTGACCCTGCTGGGTGCCTGCAATGCAGCAGGATGCATAACACTGCCGACTCTTTCATGTCATTGAAGGCAAATCCTGGCTACCTATTCCTATTTCTTTCAGCAGCTAATTTTGTGGGGACCCACAAATGTTTCTGTCCATTTCTTGTTGAGATTTGGCAGAGGAACAGCCTCTGCCCTTCACTTTCTTTCCCAGACCAAGGACAGGCATATGGTCCAGGCTTTTAGAGCTGCACCAGCTCATCTAGAGAGAGGAGAAGCCCTTGGCTGACAAGAGGGGCTCACTGAAGCCTCAGGGGGCTTTCTCCAGGATTGTTTGGGCTCAGTTGTGTACGTGAACCCTGGGCTGCTTTGGGACCTGTGAGAGTGCCAAAGCATGGGTGGAAATGCCTCTGCTGCACAGCACTGGCAGCTTTTCCTTGCCATTCCCAGGGCATTTGCAGCTCCTTAATCTCTTTTACCCAGTGAGAGATACATGGTAATTTAATTGGTTTCTGGGTGTCAGGCTTGTCAGGGGGTGTTTTACAGCCCCTCTGTCCAGCTGTGGGATGTGGGGGTCTCTGGGGAAGCTGACCCTGCCCATGGCGTGCTGGGAACTGGAAGTGCTGCATGGAGCAATGCTTTGGCTGCACCCAAATCTGGCTCCTGGCCTTGCCAAGGTGCAGGCAAGCAAAGGGCTGAGGACACACATCACCCTTCCTGCAAATCCCAGCCTAGATTTAAGGACTCAGGCTTTGGAGAGCTCCCAATGAGCCATCTCAAGGGAACTGAAGATGTCCTGCATGCCTGAAAGCTGCATGGGGGGTTAATTCAAAGAGCCCAGTTTTGAGCAGCTTTCAGCCTCTACTTGCTGCATGTGGGACTGGGATCATTTGTGCAACATTTCTGCAGTCTCCTGGCTGGGCTGGAAGGAGCCCAGGGATCTGCTTTCTTTTGCCCTTCAGAAGTATCACCTGGGAGCTGTCTGAGGTGCTCCTGAGCCCTTCATTGAGCAGAGTGGGGTATCTTTAGAGGGGCATTTTGGGCAGAGCACAGCCCTTCAGAGGGGTAACAGCAAGCGACGCCACTAGTTTGAGCTGGATGAGAGATCCCAGCTCTTGTTCAGTACCTAAGAATGGGAATGTGCAGCATCACTTGGCTCACTGGTGCTATATCCCAGCCTGGAGGTGTTTCATGAAGGGAAGGAAGGGACCCAAAAAGACCAAGCAGCCACAGCTTGGACAGCTGAATCGCTGTTCTGCAATATCTTACTTTTACCTACCCTATCAACATCACAGCAGCCATTGCTGGATGCCTTTGCTGCCCTTGTCAGAGCCCCCAGCAGGTACCTGCCTGGCAGCTACCGTGTCCCTGGGGTGTGGCTGAAAGGCAATAGAGCAGAGTTGTTTTGTAGGGGAAGAAAGAGGGGATGTGTGTGTTGGGACATGAACGTCCTCATAAAAATATTCTGTTCAAATTATTGTTCAACTTCCGTCAAATGAAAAATTATGGGGAGAGTAGAGGACCCTGAGCAGAGCATCACCTTCATCATCTTCTGCGATCTATCTGTAATGGCTTCCTAGTCAGGACAGGTTGTGAAAATAAAACATCTAACTGAGGAGCTACCTTTAGGAAAAGCAAGTTTAACCGAGATGGTGAGAATAAAATAGAGCGTTTAGTTTTCTCACAGTAGCAGTGAGGGATGAGGAGCTGAGCTGGATCTGCTCTGCCTGTGCTGCAGTGCCATGTTTCCCAAGCAGGACGTGGAAACACAAGGACACCAAGGACCTTTTTGGGCTGCTCAGGAGACAGTGTGAACAGCTGGTGCAGCTGGTATTCCCTGGGCAGTGTGCACCCCTGCTGCTGAGCTCTTGCCAGCTGGAGACCCCTGGGCACTGCCCACAGCCAGCGGGATGATGGGCTGGATTGACCGGGTGGTGCCCCAGCCCCCGGCGCCCCATGTGGCAGAGGAGACCCCTGTGCAGGAGCTGGAGCCAGCCAAGGTGAGCAGGGAGCCAGCTTGGGGGGTGATGGGGACACCATGAGCACGATGAGAGGTGCCTGGTGCCTCTGCATCCATCCCAGGCACTGCAGCACCCAGGGATGCTCCACAGCATCCCCAGGAGCGATGGGGGCCAGGATGCATTCCTACTCCGAGCTGCTGGGAAGCAGCAGGAGGATGGGGAATCCCTGGGGTTTGCAGCCACCTTTGAACAGGGACAGTGTCCCCTGTGCCTCATTCTCTGACACCTTCTGCCTTTTGCCCTGAAGGCACCAACAGGAAAGGCCGGTGGCCACACAGATGCTGCTGACCAGGCACGCACTGAGGGTAAGCCCCACGCTGGCTCAGGCTGCACATCAGGGTTCCTTTACCCACCTGTCCCACTCCTGCCTGGCCTCCTGGGGGCTGCCAGAGTGGTGATAGGAACTTGCCTTATTTTCCCCTGCTGCCATTGAAGAAACGGAAAAGAAAGTGACCTTTGTGGTCTCCGAGGACTCAGGTTCTGTGTTTGACAGGTATGGCTCCTGCACCCTTTGTGCAGCATGATTTGCTTGGGATTTTGCTTTTTGTTGGGGGCTGGATGCCTTGGATGGCATTCCCAGCTTGACTCACACCCTTCCCTGGCAGTGTGGGGAGTAGTGTGCTCTCCTGGCTCTCCTATGGGCTGGAGAAGGTGATTCCCCAGCCAGCCCCAGCCCCAGGGCTGCAGGCACTTGGGAAGAGCTTCGAGACAAGCATCGACATTGCTGATGAGGTAGGAGACAGATCTGGGAAATGGTTTGGTGTATTTGACCTTCTGCCTCTTTTTACCCTGTCTTCTTTCTTCCTTCTTACCACTCTCCCAGTGCTAACTGGGAGCACTAAACCTGCCCTGCATGGGTTTCTGCTTTCATCCATCCCTGGGGAAAGGGCAGGCTTCCCTCCCTGCTCAGTGGGATGATGCCTCTCTTGGGCTGTCGGGTTTTCAGACAATATGTTTGGCTTTTCAGACAGAGGTCCAGGTCCTTGGGGATGAGGACGACGATGGTCTGGGTAAGGACAGCTGGGAGTTTGTAGTTTGCAGCATCCTGGAACTGCCACATCCCCCCTCCCCGGCTGGTGATGCTGGTACTATTGTCCCCTTGCGCTGGCTGATGGGGAGCCCTGAAGCTCCCAGCAGTGCAGATTCCCCATGCCCACAGCAGTGCTGTCCTTGCAGAGATAACTCCCTTCGATCCCGAGGAGGATGTCTCCGAGGGCGAGCCGGAGACCGCCCCGGAGCAGTGGTGGGTGCCCAGCGAGGCTCGGGGGGTGCGGGAGGGCAGAGGCTCGGGATGAGCTCCCCGAGCACGGCGCTTTCCCCGCAGGGCAGGACAGCGGGTGCTCAGCTGGCTGTCACACGGATTCGAGAGGATTTTACCGCAGCCAGAGGGGATGAAAAAGCCAGAGGTGAGCGCTGCCCAGCTCGGGAAGACTGGGGGCTACCGGGTGGAGATGAGAGTGGGGTGAGCTCCTTGCCTTCATCCTCCTGCGCACCCCAGCTGGGACCCTGGGGAGGAAAACCCCAAGGGAATTCAGCAGAGCAAAAAGAGACCTCTGGGTGCTGTCCCGGTGTTCCTCAACCCTGACACAGGGAGGACCCTTCATCTGGGGCTGACCTGCTGGTGTCAGCAGCGCTGGTGTCCGGGTTGGATGGTTGTTGTGAGGGCAATGGGCTGGAACCACAGTGGGTGGTGTGTGGGGCTGAGCATGTCGGTCTTTTGCCGTGGGGGCATGTCCACCTGGGGTGGCCTGAGGCCGCAGGCAGTGCTTTGCCACGTGCATCCGTCCCTCTGTCCATCCGTCCCTCTGTCCCTCCGCAGACAGAGCCGAAGGAGAAGGGCGAAGGCGCGGTGGAAGGTGAGCGATCCGATCCCCGACGCCTGAGTGAGCCCGGCTGCGCTGGGACTGCCCTCGTCTCCAAGGCCAGGATTCCCACCGGAGGGAGGGGTGGGGACACAGGTCCCAGGGGTGGGGACACAGGTCCCGCCATGACGGCACAGCCCCTACACAGCTTGTGTCCCCAAGCTGTCCCGGTCCCAGGCAGGCTGCCAGGGCAACCCCCGAGTCCTGTCCCTCTGCGGGACTGACCCTTCCTGGCTTGCTCCACCTCCCAATAATTTATTGCTGCTCCATTGCCTATCCTCCTTCTTTCGAATAAACCTGAGCAGGCACAAAAGAGACTAAAACCCAGGAGAAGCCAAAATCCAGCTCTTCAGCCCCACAGAGCGCCCCAGCGGCAGAGAAGGGGCAGCCGGAGCCGGTGACCGCCCTGAGCTCTCGGTCCGTGGCTGTGGACAGCGCCAGGTAACCACAGTGACACCTTCTGCCGGGCTCTAGTGGCCAGAGGGATGGCTGGTGCGGGGCAAAGGCTCTGGCTGCCGGTTCTAACAGCGGTTCTTTGTCTCCAGGATGTTCAGCTGGTTTGTCCAGGGGCTGGAGAAGGTGATGCCACAGCCAGTGACCAGGGAGAAGCAGGACACACAGGTATGCTGTCTGATGGATAGGGACAGAACACGGGAGCACCACATCCCTGGTGAACAGGGCGTCCCCTGCCGTGCAGATGCCACTAGATCAGTGCTGGGACCTGCTGTGGTTTGGGTGTCACCAAGTTCTGTCAAGAGAACAAGTCCCCATGACCAGCTTAGCTGATGAAAGCAGTGTTTGGCTTCTAAGCAGCAAGAGATCCTATAGCATGTGCTTTCTTTACTGTTTCCTTGCCTTTCTGTGCAGCACGGGTTGGTGTCCAGGCTCTGGCATCCCATACAGGTGTGGTCCCAGCTCTAAGGAGAAGCAGCAGCAGCTTTACATAGCTCTCCTTTTCTTGCCTGCCCCCCAGGCAAACTCACTTGCACGCTCCTGCCCTGTTCCGTTGAGTGTGGGGATGCCTGTGCCCATGGCCAAGCCATCCAACTTGCCACAAAAATGGGGTATTTAGGGTAAAATGATCAGCTTTACTGAAAATGGGACGTTGAGGGTAAAAATTAAGGCTTACTGAAAATGAGCAATGTCTCATGGTTCCCTTCTCCTCTTGACAGGGAGTGGCCACAGCAACCTCAACTCCTGTGGAGCAAAGTAAGTGATGGCTCCATTTCTTCGTGATGGTTTGACTGCCAAGCTCACTATTGGCTTGGGTTACTGGGAAGAGGGGTCGCTGGCCTCTTTTATCCCCTGCTCTGCCCTGGGAGCCAGCTCAGGAGCCCCTGGAATCCCCCAGGGAAGCCATGGGAGGTTGTTGACACTTGAGAAGAGGGAGCTGTTGCCCAGCTGTGGTGTGGGCTTGGTAAAACTCAGGCTGAGGGAGCCTCCAAGTGCAGCATTCCATATCCTCAGGTTCTGGGTTTTGTGCTGATGTCAAGGTCTGTCCTGAACTGTGCTGGAGCTGGAGGGATTTGATAAAAGAATTACAGTGAAATTCAAACCTGCTGCTTTCTTTCACCACTTTGGTGTTTGCCAAGCCTGGTGTGAGATGCCTAGGAAGGTACCCCAGGAAAACAAAATGCTGGGATTAGATGTCTTAAAATGGAATCTGTATAGTTGTGGGAAAACCTGCAGGATTCACACTGCTGCGTGCCTGTGGAGGGGATCAAGCACCAGCTCTGCAGGCAGGGGGGCTTGGCTCCCCACACCAGCCACTTTGGGGGATGCTGAACAAAATGCAGAGCCACAGCTGCCTCTGTGGATGGTATGGGCAGGGTTACACACCCCTGTGCAAGAGCTGTCCTTTGAAAGGAGTGGCTGTTCAGGCTGTGGGAGCTACTGATGGGAGCAGGGACCTGTTGAAGCACATGGAAAATGCACACCCCCAGGGATATTCTGGGGATATCCTACAGGCCAACAGCCCCTTGGCAGAACCTCAAGAGAGGGAATTCCTGGGGGAAGGCATTTCTCCATGTGTTTGTACAAACTGGTGTGCTGCCATGGACCTCAGAAAGAGGCAAAGCCAGGGATGCAGTTGGGTGAGCACAGCCTTGGTGCCCAGCTGGCTTTGGTGCCTTGAGGCATGTCCAGGTCACTTAACCTGCCCGAGGAAGGGAATGATTGGGTCAAGCAAGAGATCTGCCCTGGCACCAAGCTGCCATCATGCTCATTAATGTTTTCCTTCTCCTTTTGTTTCAGGGGGCAAAGGGGCTTAGCGCCTCTGAAACAAACGGAAAACGAAGACCATGGCAAAGCAGCCCTTCCCAACCCAAATGAGACCAGCCTGAGGAGAAAGCACAGCTGGGGAGGAAAAGCAAAGGGGAATCTGCAAATGGTGTCCAGCTCCTTCCCAGCTGGGGCAGTGGGGACCCAAGGCTGGAACAGGGACCCAGTCCCAGGGCTGTCCCGCTTGGCTCCCTCTTGGCTCTGGGAATTGGAGCTACTGGTTTTGCAGGCTGATGTCTATGAGATGGGAGCTATAATTTACAGGATGGTAGAAAAGCATCACTCAGGACACCTTGGTGGCAGAAAGCCTCTTGCTGCAGTCTCCCAGCACTCCTGGCCCTCTCAATGCCCCCACAACATCTGAATATTCACCCCAAGACCCCCATCTGGCTTCTTTGAGTCATCTTCTGCCTCTGAGGTGTAATGTTATAAAAACCTCCTGAAGCTCTTGTCAGGTCCTTGTTGCTTTTCTTCCATAACTGTTTCCTCCCAGCAAGTGGAAAGGGCTCTGATTTGCAGCAGCAAATCAGGTGGGTGAGGTTAATCTCTAGGTGAATAGGTAGGAGTTAATGGTTAAACGTATTTGCCCAGGCTCTTCTTCAAAGAGAACTTACCCCAAACTCTTCTTACCCCCAACTATGGCTGCTCCCTCCTGAAGCTCACAGCTCCATGGATGCAGCACTAACTGCAGCAGCAGGAATGTCCCAGCAGGGAGGGGATTCCAGGGGCTGTCTCCAGCCCAGAGGTTGCAGGCAGGCATGGCCAGTGCAGGCACTCTGGGCTCAGGGGGGTGGGAGCCCCTACAGCCCAGGTTTTGGATACAGACCTTGGAATAGCAGACTGGTTTGGGCTGTGAGGGGCCTTTGAAGATGATCTGGTCCAACTTCCCAGTCCTGGGCAGGGACACTGTCCATTAGACAAGGTTGTTCCACGCCCCATCCAACCTGGCCTTGAACACTTCCAGGGATGGGGTAGCCACAGTACACTATTTCTTCCTTATGTCCAATATGAATGTCCCCTCTTCCAGTTTAAAACTGTTGGTCCTTGCCCTTACAGACCTTGGTAAAAAGTCTTTTTCCATATTTTGAATTAGCCCCCTGGTGTATTGACAGGCCAGGTTAAGATCTCCCACTGTTGCATCTCTTAAGGACCATCCAGGCAGCTGTAGCAATGAGTTGTGAGCCGAGAGACCACTCTGAGATCCATCCCCTTTCTTTATAATCAATCTTGTTTGTACCAGGACACAGTTTTAGTATTTACCTAATTTTCATATAATGTATCCAAAAGTCATGGTGTGCTTTAAAAGCCATTTCCCTGATTGCTGTTCCATGTTATAACTAATGGAGATCCAGAGGGAATGGGCTAAAGGCATTGTGGACACTGTGGGGTAGATAAATAAGCCACAGATATGACACTGCATGGGTTTCCTGCCTTTCTGTAGTTCAATTTGCACGTTTCCTATTAGCTTTGCTGTGGACATGTAAGTTTTGCTGTCAGGCAGACCTCAAAATAAACTGGTTTTACAGTAAGCGGATGTGCTTCCTGCTCCTGTTTCTCTGGTGTGGTAGGATGGGTACCCCTGGGACACAGAGAGGGCTCATCATGGGTCAGACTCCTCACTCTGCAGCTGGCCCACAGCCCCCAGTAACCTGCTGTGGGTTTTGCCCCAGTGGTGCTGGGGAGTGGCAAGGGGTGTGGGATGTTCCTTGCCTGGGAGAGTGCCCGGAGTGGACAGGACATGGTGCTCAAGTGTTGTGGTGTGGGCTCCGGGTTGGGTCTTGCAGACCCAGGGCCCTTGGGCACTGCCAGGACAGCAATTCACTGTGGGTTCACAAGGGGAAAGGCTTTGGGCTCTTCCAGATTGCAAGGAGAGACAAAAGTGGCCTGGAGATGGGCCAGGTCACTGCTGGTGGAAGTGGCTACATGTGCTGGGAAGCCAGCACTCATCTGTGTGCAGAGGATTATAGCTTTCATAGAATCACAGAATGGTTTGGGCTGGAAGGGCCCTTAAAGCTAAACCAGCTCTAACCTCCCTGCAATGGGCAGGGACACTTTCTACTAGACCAGGTTGCTCAAGGCCTTGCTCAAGGGGTTTTGGCTGTGCTTGGCACAAAATGGTGAATTTTCTTCTTCCCTCTGGCAAAGGGGCCCAAGGCATCTGTGCAGCACAGCTCAGGGGCAGCAGGGCTGCCCAACTCTGTGTGCAGGCTGAGAGCAGAGGAAGCCTGGGATCTGCCCTGCCTCCACCCCAGCCTCTGGAGAATGTGCTACTGTCACTCCTTCACCTCCTTTCCCCATTCCTGTTTCAGTTCATGTAGCCCCTGGAGAGCAGGAGGAAACCCATCCCATCCTGAAAGAGATCGATGATGACCAGATTATTGAAGAGATGACAGCCTGGGCTCACAAGGCCGAGCAGGAGGCTCATTCCCTTCCCACCATACAGGAGGAGCCTCAGGAAGAAGAAAACAGGTAGGGGAAGAGAGATGCTGTTGATGGGCAGGTCTGTGTTCTCCAGTCTCCAGTGTGGTGGCCATGGCAGGGGACAAACCTGTCCCTGGGCATCCCTCCTTGCAAGTGGAGCTGAGGTGAATGTTTCCAAAAGTTCCTCCTGTGAGGCTCACACGTCCTTTGTGGATTTTACCTGATGAGTTTCTCCTTTCCAGACTATGCTTGTGCTCCCCAAACACTACCAAGGGGGAAGAGGAAGAAGAGGAGGAGGAGAAGAAAGAGGAGGAGAAGAAAGAAGAGGAGGAGGAAGAGAAGAAGAAAGAGGAAGAGGAGAGGAAGAAAGAGGAGGAAGAAATTAAGCAAAAGGAGGAGGACAGGAAAAAGGAGGAAGAGGAGAGGAAGATAGAGGAGGATAGGAAAAAAGAGGAAGAGGAGAGGAAGATAGAGGAGGATAGGAAAAAAGAGGAAGAGGAGAGGAAGATAGAGGAGGATGGGAAAAAAGAGGAAGAGGAGAGGAAGATAGAGGAGGATAGGAAAAAAGAGGAAGAGGAGGACAGGAAAAAGGAGGAAGAGGAGAGGAAGATAGAGGAGGAGAGGATAAAAGAGGAGGAGGAGGACAGGAAAAATGAGGAAGAGGAGAGGAAGCAAGAGGAAGAGGAGGACAGTAAAAAAGAGGAAGACGGCAGGAAAAAAGAGGAGGAAGAGGAGAGGAAGAAAGGGGAGGAAGAGAGGGAAAAAAAGGAAGAGGAGGGAAAGATAGAGGACAGGAAGAAAGAGGAAGAGAAGAGGAAGGAGGAGGCAAAGAAGAAAGAGGAGAAGAGGAAGAAGGAGGAGAAGAAGAAGAAGAAAGAGAAGAAGGAGAAGGAGAAGAAGGAGAAGAGGTAGAATTAGACCAGGCCATTTAACATTAAGGCAAGGTGGCTGGAAGAGTCTATGAAGTCACCAATAAATGTTATAAATATCCACTGAGTGAAACAGACTCCCTACTAGGCAACTGTAAAGCAAACCATAGGATATTTTTTAAGCTGCCATCCAAAAATACAAAGAAAAGTGTGACAAGCCTACTTAAAAACCAAAAATGGAACAGATGAGCACTTCATCCCTGCTGTGATTTAGAGCTCCAGTGGCAGGTCNGGAAAAAAGAGGAAGAGGAGAGGAAGATAGAGGAGGATGGGAAAAAAGAGGAAGAGGAGAGGAAGATAGAGGAGGATGGGAAAAAAGAGGAAGAGGAGAGGAAGATAGAGGAGGATAGGAAAAAAGAGGAAGAGGAGGACAGGAAAAAGGAGGAAGAGGAGAGGAAGATAGAGGAGGAGAGGATAAAAGAGGAGGAGGAGGACAGGAAAAATGAGGAAGAGGAGAGGAAGAAAGAGGAAGAGGAGGACAGTAAAAAAGAGGAAGACGGCAGGAAAAAAGAGGAGGAAGAGGAGAGGAAGAAAGGGGAGGAAGAGAGGGAAAAAAAGGAAGAGGAGGGAAAGATAGAGGACAGGAAGAAAGAGGAAGAGAAGAGGAAGGAGGAGGCAAAGAAGAAAGAGGAGAAGAGGAAGAAGGAGGAGAAGAAGAAGAAGAAAGAGAAGGAGAGGAAAAAAGAGGAGAAGAAGAAAGAGGAAAAGAGGAAAGAGGAAGATAAGAAAGAGGAGGAGCAGGAAGAGAGTGCAGAGTGAGTGGCTCCCGTTGCCTTTACGGCTTTGTTGGAAACGAGCGTGGTTGCAGCTTTTGTTTGAACTGGGTTCAGCAGCTGGAGAGGCTGAAACACCCATGGCAGAGCAGAACTCCCAGCCTGGCAGGCGGCTGCGGAGGGATGGGTGTGCTGGGGAGGGATGGGATGCGGGAGGGATTGGATGAGGGAGGGATGGGATGCGGGAGGGATGGGTGTGCTGGGGAGGGATGGGATGCGGGAGGGATGCTCTGGAAAACAGGCTCAGCCCAGAGCTCGCTGCTGACGCGGCCCCTGGTGACAGGCGAGTGTCTCCCGGTGACAGGCGAGTGTCTCCTGGTGACACGGGCTCCATCTCCGCCCGCGGCACCGCAGCCCCTCCTGTGCCTTCACGGGAGGCGGGAGCAGCAGCTTCGGGAGATGCTCCATGCTATTTAAATATCCATTAATTCAGGGCACTCGGGATTGTTTTGAGTATTACATGGCTGAATGTAAAGACAGGATTATGTGTTGTGTCTGCAATTGCTGCTTCATGCAAGTAGGTACAATTTTACATTTTTTTCCTGTTGTAGAAAATAGGCAAGTTCTTGTCAGCTGTGGAAGGTGGTGACTTTGGTCTAGATGGTATTGGGAGACATCTTTCTGCTCAGATTAGTAGTTTGCTCTGGTTTCACGTGAGATAAACAGTTAGGGATTTATTACCTAGTACTACATTATTATTCTGTGTTAATTCCTCTAAAGTAGCTAGATTTTCAGGAAGAATCCGAAAACACAGGATTATTCAGTGTCAAACCCATGTTTGTATTTCATCAAAATCTGTTGCTGGAGCTTCACTGTAGAAAGTTGAGCTTCAGATGTGGGGTGAATTAGGTGCTGCTGCCTCCTTCAGTGTGTTTGTTTATTGGGAAAGGAGAGAGAGACCAACAGGTTTTCCAGTTTAGGATGGAAAAATTTGCGATCACATTTGAAAGGAGCATAATTTTAAATATTTCAGGGGAAAATTATTAAAAATAACAAAACAAATATTTTCATGCATTTAGTTGTCTTAAAATTCTTCTCATTATCCCAAATCTCTGCTTTGCATTTCATGCCAGGAAAAAATAAACCGAGAGATAAATGCACAGAGCAACATTTGAGGTGCTTTTATTTCAGTTATGAAATTAAATTAAAGCAATAAAATCAATCTTGAGAGCCCCTTTGTCAGAATGGTGGAGCTGAGGTCTGTGCATGCTGCTGAAGGAAAATGAGAATTATATGTCCTGGTGGTGTCTTGCACAGCAAATGTGGGATTTGAATAGTGCTTGTGGGAAAGCCTTGCCTGGAAATTAAGTTTCGGCTTTTTATTTGGCACATTTTAATTATATGAGAAATGATTATCCACAGGAGGAGAAACATTCTGCCTGGATCTTTCTATCTCTGCAATTTTTTCTTATCCACGTGCAATGCCCTGTTTTATTTATGTGCCTCTCACCTGGTCTGCCAGGCAGTATTTTTTTCTCTCCCTTCTAGACCCCTGCTGCAGCTGCCTTGTCTCCCTGCTGATAAGGGTGTGGATGAAGCCTGCCTTGCTGAGGAGCCCCTCAGTGTTGAGCAGCTGGAAGAAGTTGAGATAAGTAATCTGGAAGGTGCTCCTGTGCAGGTACAGCATCACTCCCTGCCTGGGCTCCTGCAGTGAGCTCTTGCTGCCCTGCAGGTGCTGGGGGCACAGAGCTTCTCCAAGGGGATGCAGAGCCCTGGGAGGAGCAGGCTGGGCTGGGCCCTGGACATGTTTCCCATCCCTGAAGCTGGGGCAGCAGAAATAGTTGTGGGTGGGTGGATGGATGGATGGATGGATGGATGGATGGATGGATGGATGGATGGATGGATGGATGGCTCCTTTCACCCATCAAGGTGGGCACTGAACAGCAAGAGAGCCTGGCGAGTAGGAGGGATATGAAGCATTCAGTCAAGCTGCAAAGTCTGCTCTTTTACTGACAGAATGGGCTTTTTCTCCTTAAAATGGCTTTTTTTTTCATTTTGAAGGTGGAAGAGGAGACAGCTGAAGCTGCTGAAACCGATGCTGAAGGTACAACCTGTAGCAGTATGATGCCAAACTGGGATGAAGTGAAGCAGGGGATGCAGTGCCTGGTGGGGGGAGAATTGGGCTTCTCCTTTCCTGCTGTCAGGGAGCAGGCAGCTGACTTCTCTGCACGTGAGCCTGCAGGGGCAGTCAGGGCTTTTCACTGGGGTAAAACATCCTGTGGGCACAGCATGATGGCAATATTGGCATTGTCTGGAGCTGGCTCTGAATGTACAATGCTTAGTCCTATTGATTAAGAAATCCCTGATGTGAAATAAGAGTTTCTCCTCCAGCTGGAGAATGTACAGGGATTAAAACTATTTTCTCTACCATCTTTCTCCATTTGGGAAATAACCAGTGGCATAAACCACATTTTAATATAACATTTTAGGAAGCAATAGTTGGTAATGAAAATTAGGCAGTGAGTTCCCATTGCATTCTGACTGAACAAAGGCACATCCTGGCAGAACTCCACTGACATCAGGAAGTTGCACAGGGAATGGCTTGCCCTCACCCCATTGCAGAGGGGCAACGATGCTAGAAAATGCTGATTTGTCAGGAACTGTAGTGATAGGACAAGGAGCAATGGGTACAAATTGAAAGAGAAGGACTTTCAGTTAGATTATTAGGAAGAAATTCTTCACAGTGAGGGTGGTGAGATACTGGAACGTGCTTCCCAGGGAGGTGGTGGATACCCCAACCTTGGAAGTGTTTAAGGCCAGGTTTGACATCTCCCACTGCTCAAGGCGGTGCTCAAGGCAGTGCTCAAGGTGTTGAGCAACCTGGAGTAGTGGGAGATGTCCCTGCCCATGGGACATGATCTTTAAGGTCCTTTCCAACCCTTAACCTTCCATGATGCCATGAAGAACACATGGTAGGATGCCCACACGGGTGGGCAGCCCCAAACCCCGCATCTCTGCCGTGACGCAGCGCTCCTGTCTCAAACCACTCTGTGTTTTATTGCAGCTTCTGACGCCTTGCCCTTTGCTTGAAGCTCCTAGCAGGCTCCTAGCAGCATGGCCAGGCGGGCCTGGGACATCGAGCTGGACCAGCTGGTGCATGACAAGCCCCTGGCTGGCAGGGACCCCTCCCCTCCCGGCCACGGGGCTCTAGAGCAGCTCCCCAATGTCCCCAGCTACAGAGCTGCCACCTGCACCCCTGTCCTTGTCACCAGCACGCCCAAGGCTGGAGTTGTCAACCCCAATTTTTGCACTGAGGAGCAATCCCCACTAGGTATTATATCACATGGCTTTGACCATGGCCTTGTGTAGAGGGGGATGATTCCTGGAGTAGTTGCTTTTTTTGTTGCTTCCTGCAGGGGGGGGAAAGAATTAAAAAAATAAAAGCATGCTTCATGTTGCAGCAGAGAGGCTGGGGAACGAAATCCACGTATTTGTCTGCTTCTGCCTCATCACTATGTGCCTTTTTAGCTAAGCCTAGAGAGTGTTTGCAAATGCTGTGTGGTTAGAGCTGCTCAGGAAAGCTCTCCTGAAGGATCTGCAGGCAGAGGGTGCAATATCACCACACACAGTTCTCTCCAGCATTTGCACAACATGCTCATACTAAGAGGAGAGGAAGGTGGAGGTTTGCTGTTCATGGCTTTCTGCAGCTTTGCTTTGCTTTGTTTTGTTTTTAACCAGCAAGCTGAATTCTGCTGCTTTTCCTTACATGCAACAGGATTTTAACTTTGCAACCCAAACAGGCCTTTTCTCAGGCATTTAATCAAGTCACACTCTGATCCACTGATTCACATCAGTGTGAAGCAGGAGGTGCATGGGATCTTTCAGATGTGTGAAAACCTCCCACAGAAGAAACCCTGCAGGAATTCATTGTATTTTGTTGAATAGCTAAGAAAAGACATCACACTTCACAGCCAAATGACTGTGGGGTCTGGCCAAGGTAGCCCCCAGTGCCATTTCTCCTTTGGACAAGTGGCATCTTTCTTTACCCACTATAAGCATCCAGCCTTCCTGCTTCTAACCTTGCCTGTGGCAGGAAGCAGTTATTACCTCTGCAGAAGAAAGAAGCCATAAATGCTTATTTAAATAGTGCCTTATTCTGCATGAAAAGCAAACACTGTGTGGTTCGGAGTGTCACAATCTGTGTCACAATCCATATGTTTACATTCAGAAGAACCAGGACAATCTCTACACCCTGGGAGGCAGGTTTGCTCCTGGAAATCCTGGGTTCCTGCATATCACCTACAGCTGGGAATCCTAATCTCCATTATTTTCCAAACCATGGGGAACCCAACACTCAGATGGAGTAGCTGCAATCACTGCGAGCTGGGCAAGCAGAAGGGGAGCAGATGGCAGTTCTTAGAGTGTTAAAAACAGAGCAAAAAAAAAGATGAAGAAGTGCTCCAAATGCTTAGGAGAAAGGAGAGCCAGGCAAGAAGGGAGCGGAGGGAGAAGGAGAGTCTTTCCCATGCACTGCAGGGCCTGGGGGCAGCTCTGGGGAGCCATCCTGGCTGCAGGAGGGGCCCTGCACCCCCTCACCTGCCATTATTGTCCTTCCCCACGGAGCAGGTAATTGCCCCACCGTGGAGATCAAGGATGTGGACAGTGCTGTGGAGACCCATGGTGGCCCTGTGCTGGTGCCTGCTGCTCCCAACCTGCTGGCGGTGCCTGGTGCAGCATCCCCCAGGTATGGCTCTGCCCAGGCACTGTGCTGAGCTGCCAGCACAGCAACTTCTCTACAGCCATGTGGAGATACTCACTGCTAGCAGATCTGGACAGGGATGTGTGTGCTGGGGGTGTCATCCCCCAGCAGAGGAGATGGCAAAAGCCTTGCCTCTTGTGGGCGTTTTTTAATTAAATGGTCACATTTTGTTTAAAGCTTTTGTGGCCAGGGATAGCCCTGTCTGTGTGTCCTCCTGGAGATAAGCTTGATGCCCAGGCCGTGGTCAAATCCCGTTTGTCTGTTGTCCACCTGTCTGTGTTCCCACATTCAGAGCACAGAGGGTCTATGTGCTGGATATGAGCCTTCATCTCAAAAATAAACAAGTTTCTTCTTGTATTTTTGCTACAAGGGTTTGGGCTTGAGTGGCGGAAGCCCCATCCCTCAAAGTGTTCAGGGCCAGGTTGGATGGGGCTTGGAGCTACCTGGTCTAGTTGGAAGGTGTCCTTGCCCATGGCAGGAGCTGGACTAAATGGTCTTTTAAGGTCCCTTCCAACCCAGATCATTCAGTGATTCTATGCTCAGAGAGGTGGAGGATTAAAACTGAGCTTTAAAATTTAGGCTGGAGGAAGCTGATGGATTTTTTTCTGTTATGGCACTAGGGTTTTTTCAGGCTCACTCTTGCAGAAGATTCAAAATTAAAGCTAAAGTGGGATTTTTTCTGTGCTGAAAATCAGGTGCTGTAGTCATTTTCACTTAATAGTTTGGATCTTTCAGTAATCAAGCTCCTGCAGGAGCAAATAAAATGACAAAAATGTCCCCAATCCAGACTGCTGAACAGCTATTTAAACTGGGACAGCAGAGCCCAAGGCTTCATGTAAATTACCTGCAGTGAAAATACTGACAGCATTAACCGTATTTGCAGTTACACATGTGAGCATATCAACCCTTCTGCTGGCCAGGGACTGTCTCAAAACAACACTGGGTATTTTTAAAAGCAAGGAACTCCTGTTCTCCTATATAAAGAAATAAAAACTAATAATTGTGAGCCAGAAGGGAAATGCTCGTGTCGTGCTGGTGTTTCCAGAGGAAGAAGACATAGCTCTGCACTGAGCAGTCACCCAGTTATCTCTAAATCCTCTCTACTGGCCACAGTCTTGAGTTATTTCCTACATGGCTCTGTGAAGGATTCAAGTGAACATGGTTCTGACAGAGTCATAAAAGCCTCATTGCAAATGAGCCCCACACCTGATTGGAGTGTGGAAACAAGCTCCTGCAGATAATGCCAGGATTCTCTGGGTGATGCTATATGGGCAGGGACCCTGTGCATCCCACATCTTCTAGTGCCTGTGGCCTCTGGCTGCAGCATTCCAAGGGCACCAAAACCAGAGCAAAGTAGAGGCTGTGACAGGGCTTCCATCCCAGCTGGCTGCTCGCTGGAGGGTGTGTGGGCTGTCAGTGCAGGCATCTGGGCTTGCTCAGGGCTGAGGACAGGCCAGTGGGGCAGTGGTGCCCTGAGGGGACAGAGGCAGGGGCAGGGCAGCTGGAGACTGGTGAGAGGCAATGGATGTTGCCCTAACAACAAAACCTTGGCACCAACTGCTTCTCCAAACTGATGTTTTGGGAACCCCTCCACCCACATTTGAGAGTACTTTAAAAGGGGGGTTTGTGGTTTTCCTCCACTCTTGCTCTGAGCACTTGAATAATGAAGGTTCATCAGTCTTGTTCACCTGCTCCACCTCCCAGCAGGACACACCTGAGAGCCAGTGAGGCTGAAGGTGGTGGGTTCACAGCATGTGGCTTTCTTTGGGAGAGTTGTGCTGGCAGGATGAGCTCCCTCAGCATCCTGCTTTCTCCTGCTCCACACACAGCACTGAGATATTTTGTGCCATGGCCAGTGGGATCAGAAGTTGTGGTGGCAAGAGACAATTTCTTCATCACAGCTAAAGTTCTGGACTTGGCTGCAGGTTTGCAAACCAGTCTAGATTTTTGCTGGGACTGCTATCTTCATATTCAGCTTTCCTTCTGACACCTTTATTGCCCACATGTAAGGAAGTCATCTGAGAAACCCATCTGTGCCACAGGGAGCCCCCAGCTCTGGTAGGACACAACTTTTAGGTATTGCTGGCATTGCAGTTTCTGGCATTGCACTTGCCTTGCCTGCCTCTTGAAGTGCAGTGATGTGAAGCTGTGGCACTGGGGGCAAGCACAAGATGATGCCTCCAGTGCCACAGCTTCACATCACTGCACTTCAAGAGGCAGGTACCTGGCAAAATGCACATCCCTCCTGCATTTTGCCAGGTACCCAAATTGAGTTGCAAAATGGGCCAGGCGGCTGCATGTCCATGGAGCCAAGGGCTTGTTGGTGCTCAGGGAGAAACAGAGCTTTAGCAGGAAAGGAGTAGAGGGGTTCACTCCCATCTACTTCAGGCAATGTCAAAAATTAGGGGAAACTGACCCTAGTAGGAGAAGGGGGAACAGAAAACAGGTCACAGCTGGGAGGAGGAGGAGGAGGATGGGGAGGAGGGAGAGGAGATGAGCTGATCCTTGATCACTGTGTTTCTGTCTGCAGGAGGAAGAGACTGCTCCCAGAGGATGGACTGGACAAGGAGCTGGTGAGCCAATCCCCCAGCAGAGTGCTGGGCTGGGATGAGGAGCAGAAGGAAAGGTGTGTAATGGGCTCAGGGGGTCTGGATCAGCCAGGGTTCACATCCTGGGGCTTAGGTGGAAATAGCAAAGATCCCAGAAGTGACCAAAGGGAGAGGCAGCCATGCCACTTTGTGTTCTTCTCACTACACAATACCCAAATAAATAAAAACAGGTAAATCCTAATTCAGATGCTGTGGGTTAAAGAATGGGTCATGACTGGGTCATGGTTCAAGGCCACACTGGATGGGGCTTGGAGCAAGCTGGTCTAGTGGAAGTGTCCCTGCCCTGGCAGAGAGGTTGGAATGAGATGAGCTTTAAGGTCCCTTCTAACCCAAACCATTCCAGGTTTCTATGATCCTGTGGACCTGCCCTGGGTCTTTGCTACCTTCCTGAAATGCCTGCTGGTGTCCCCACAGCCTGCCCGAGCGTGTGGGCTCGGCCACGAGCCTGAGCAGCGCTGTCATCAACAGCCGGCTGCAGGAGCTGGTGAGGCTCTTCAAAGAGAGGACTGAGAAGGTGAAGGAGAAGCTGATTGACTCTGATGTCACCTCAGATGATGAGAGCCCTGTGGCATGTGAGTTCAGCTGGGGCTGGGAGTGTTTCCCTGGTCCCATCCATGCTGTGTTTTCTGGGAGGCAGCTGTTTTATTAACAGTTTAAAGACCTTTAGAGAAATGCAGGAAGAAGATTTTTCTGCACTTTGAAATAACTGTGTGGCCTCTCCCAGCTCCCACCAAGCCAGCACCTGCAGCAGCACCACTGCCTGCCCCAGGAGGGGAGCTGGAGGGGGACAAACCTTCGAGGGATGACCATTACTGTGAGATGCTGTGCTGCACATTCAAGCACCAGCCCTGGCTGGACCGCCTGAAAAGCTACAAGTTCCCCAGCAGCATCGACCCCCTCACCAGTGAGTGGTGGAGCACAGCCTCTTGCCTGGGCTGGGGGCAAGCTGGTGGGACTGGGGGAGAGAGAGTGAGCAGGGGAGGAAAACTAAACAAGAAGCAACTTAGTTTTCACTAAAGCACAGAATTTTAAATTCCTCTGCAAGGCACAAGCTTTCCTAAATACTTCCAGCTGTGGGTGTCAGGAGCGTGACTGGGATTTTTGGTTTCCCTGGAGTGTGGATACCCTCTGAAAAAATTAAAATCACAAAAGAAGATTCCTCTGCCTTGTGGCCATCTCACGGAAGCCCAGCTCTTTCCTTAGTCTTTCATATTCCTCAGTCCTTTGGAAGCCTCTGGGCTCAGGCAGACAGCCACCAGTTCAGCATGACTGGAGGGGAAAAGGAAAAACAGGGAAGCTGGAGTTGTGGGAGCAGAGCAAAGGCAAATACAGCTGAATGAGCAAAGTTAGAAGAAGCTTTCTGATGAAGCGTGGTGTGTTCTGTGACCAGGGGTGTTCACTCTGTGCTAGAGCCCAGCTGCAATTAAACACTGTCACCAAGAGACTTCCTGCAGGTTTTGCTGTTGTGCTGAGGGCGGGTCAGGGGATGGAAACCCCTCTGTGTAGAGGACTCACACAGAGGAGGGATGTGTGCCCAGCTGACGGTGGTGCTGTTCCCTGTGTGCAGATCTGATGTACGTGCTGTGGCTGTTCTTCGTTGTCATGGCCTGGAACTGGAACTGCTGGTTGATCCCTGTCCGCTGGGCTTTCCCCTACCAGACTCCAGCAAACATCCACTACTGGCTGCTGGTGGACTACCTCTGTGACCTCATCTACCTGCTGGACATCCTCATCTTCCAGACCCGGCTGCAGTTCGTGCAGGGGGGAGACATCATCGTGAGTGGCAGGGCACTGCATCCCCCACTGGGGACAGCTGTGGGGACCTCCCATCCCCATCACCCTGAGGGACATGGTGCTGCTGGCCTCTGAACTGAGCTCTCCAAGCTCTCTCACCATGGCCATGGCCATCAGGGCTCTGTCCACTCTCAGAGACCACGAGCATCTCTCCTGACACGGACTGGATAAGCTGGCAGTCTTTTTGTCTGCCAAGCACACCATTTTTTCCTATAAAAATCAATACTATCCTATCCAGAAATGGTGTGGTCTGTGATCCCTGTTCCTGAGTAGGGGTGCCTGCAGGGTGCTGTTCCTTGGGGTGGTTCTGCCCATGGTGAGGGTGCTCACTGACAGGCCCGGGCACAGCTGTGTGGTGCCAACCTTGGCCATGGGTGTAACAAACTCTGGGGTTAATTTTCAGCAGCACGCCAGGCAGGATGCATTAGCAATTGCAATCTGAACACACAGATCACATGCCTGAGATAAGGGAGGCCTTTGATTTCATTTCCATATTCAATTAAACAAATTGCGAAAAATCACACCTTGAGGGTACAGCCTTCCCATGGCCATGCAGATGCTCAGACAGGCAGTTTCCCCTGCAAATGCTGATTTCTGTGGTGCTGGCACTGTGATATGCTTTTCCTGGGATGCAAAATCAACACAGGATGTCCCAAGGTAGGATGGGAGGATGGCATACAGCCAGGACTTCTCTGCTTGCTTTTCTCCCTTTCCAGGCACAAAGGGAGCATCTTCCCTGTTGTGGTGCAGAGGAGGAAAGCCAGGCATGACCATGTCGGCCCTACTTTCCTTTCTCTAAGCAATAATCAATATTTCTCTCTCTCTCTCTCCTTCCTGTTCCCCACCAGACTGACAAAAAGGCCATGAAAGAGAACTACCTGCGATCGCAACGCTTCAAGGTTTGTCAAAATTTTCTTTATTAATCTGAATCTTTAACTTGCCCTGTGGGTTGCAGCCCCACCCCAGTGCTCCTGCAGGTCCCCACAGAGGTTTCTCCCTTTGTGGGTTGCAGATGGATGTGCTGTGCCTGCTGCCCCTGGATTTCTTCTACTTCAAAGTGGGTGTCAACCCCCTCCTGCGCTTCCCTCGCTGTCTGAAGGTGAGTCAGAGCTTACAAGATCAGGCAGAACAGCTGCAGTGGATGTGGAGGAGCCCTGTGCTGGCTGGGGTTACCTATGGCTTGTCAGACACATCGATGATGACAGGAGGATTAAAAAATGGAAGGAAGTTTTGTCCCAAAGGCTTTGCAGGGCTGTTGGTCAAACACTTCATTTCAATCCTAAGCTACTCATGTTTCACTAGAAGGGCACTTATGGATGGAGACAAATCTGTCTGTGGCAGTCCATGCTGCAGAGGGGCTGCAGGAGGGAAATGAGGGGCAGAGAGGTTTTATGGGGAGGTGACTCTCCCAGGAGGGAACCTGGAACATGCAGCTCTCCTTCTCCTCCCAGTACATGGCCTTCTTCGAGTTCAACAACCGCCTGGAGGCCATCCTGACCAAGGCATACATCTACAGGTGAGGGGCATGGGGGAAGGACAGAGCATGGAATTGCTGTTTGCCCCTAGGGAAACATTCTGCACTTGTTCTGGGTCCCTGATTTATTTCCCTGCTGTGCCTTGGCTGGCTGACATGACTGGCTGATGTGATGGGACATCAGGGTCCCAAAGCCTGCATGGGTAGGATCACCTCTCTCCAAGCCAGGGGACAGGGGTGCTGGCAGGGAAGGAGAGCCATCAGCAGATAAACTGCTTTTTCTGGCACTTCTAGAGCTGCAGGGCTGCAGGAGGCAGCAGCAAGGTTGGGATGCTCTGTGATTCCTGCATTGGCAGGGTCTGTTTGGTCACCACTTCAAGGCTCATACTGATAATACTGATGCCATGGGGGAACCTGACACCTTTCTCCAGCAGACATCATCTCCCTCCCTGCCCTCTCCTGGGTTTTTCTGCAGAGTGATTCGCACCACTGCCTACTTACTGTACAGCCTGCATGTGAACTCCTGCCTCTACTATTGGGCCTCAGCCTATGAAGGACTGGGCTCCACCACCTGGGTCTATGATGGGGAAGGAAACAGGTACGAGCCAGGGCTGGGGTCTCACATAGCACAGCGTGCTGTGATGAGCTGGAGCAATAAGGGAGGGGTTGGGATGCAGCTGGATTCATAAAAACCCCTGAAGCAAAGGGTTGGGAGTGCCAGGAGAAGATGTGGATCCAAGGAGAATGACAAGGATGGGAGGGATGGGATGTGCAGTAATGCACAGTGCTGCAAGAGGAGGCTGCAGCTGGGCAGAGGTGGAAAGCAGTGGCAGGTTTAAGCGGCTGGAAAGTGGGATCCTGGTGCTGGGGAGCAAAGGAATGCTCCCTGGCCAACCAGGATCAAAGAATGAATCCTGTTTCTGTCTGTGCTGACTGTTGCCAGGTTGGCATGGAGGAGTGACACCGTGTCCTTGTGCCCTGCGTCAGGCCCCTCAGACCAGCTGGGGTGTGAGATGGGGCCAGTCCTTCCCCTCACCATGGCAATACCTGTGTTAAATGTCCCCTGTGCTGTCAGTGATTGATGCTACAGGCAGAGTCCTTGGCTCACAAGCTGAATGCCCACACCTGTGTTAATGTTGCTGCTAGAGAGTTATTTTGCATGATATACAAATCTGTGTCCATCTTCAGGTGGAAACAAAACACCCAAGGGAATGCCCAAGACCAGAGAATCAGGAATTCACTTGGCTTTTCCTAAATCCTATGCCAACGATTTGCTCACAAACACATTGTTTCCCCCGATGATTTCTAAAAGTGTAAATGTTGCTGAAAATATGTTCTCTAAAAGTGATTATCTAAATCATGTATCATATATGATGTCTAAAAGTGAAAATGTTGCTGGTTTATGGCAGAGCTGTAAGGAGCAGAAAACGGGAGTAACCAGGGCACTGAGCCTCCCAAGTGGAGGTTCCTGGAGGGACCATTGGTTCCCCTGCTCCTGTAGCATTTCCAGAAGCACCTGCAGGTGTGATGGGGAGTCTGAAGCCCTTCAGTTTTTCCCTTTGTCATCCATAATTATTCTCAGCAGGCTCTGGCTTTCCATGGCTGGAGGCTGTGAGCTCGGTGCTGAGGGGTGAAACAAAAATGCTTTCAGAGCTGCCTCCTCTTCTCCTCTTCTGTTCTCTTCTCCTCCCAGCTACATCCGCTGTTACTACTGGGCAGTGAAAACCCTCATCACCATCGGGGGCCTGCCAGACCCCAAGACCCTGTTTGAAATTGTCTTCCAGCTGCTGAATTACTTCACAGGTGTCTTTGCTTTCTCTGTCATGATAGGGCAGGTGAGTTGGAGTCAGAGGGGATTTACAGCCTCTAGTGGGGGTGGGTTTGATCCACAGGTTTTCTTCTCTGGGTTTGTTTCCCCCATGGGAAGACCTGCTCAGCATTGGTGCAAGACAAAAAAGGATTTGGCAGATGCTGTTAAGGCTTGGCTTACGTGCTTAACCTGCTGATGGATAAGTGACAGCAACTTAATGTTCTCCACCTCTTCCATTTAGATGAGAGACGTGGTTGGTGCTGCTACTGCAGGGCAAACTTACTACCGGAGCTGCATGGACAGCACCATTAAATACATGAACTTCTACAAGATCCCCAGAACTGTTCAGAACCGGGTGAAGACGTGGTATGAGTACACATGGCACTCTCAGGGCATGCTAGGTGAGATCCAGCCACCCCAAGGGTGAATGCTTGAATCTTCTGTTTTACTGTGGTTGCTCTGCAGGGCTGGAATGTTGCTGTCAAAGAGCATTACAGTTTGGGGGTGGAGGGTGACTTATTTTACTCTTCAGTATAGGGGCTTGTTTGCCCACCTGTAGAGGTTACAGACTGCCACTGGGTCACAGCACTTTGGTGACTTGGCATCACTCACTGAGTCCAGCATCCCATGTGCCCTGGAGAAAGGACAGTGACTGTCAGTCACTGGCCAGAGTGTCCAGCAGCAAAGCCACCAGCTCACCCTGCCAGTAAGTCATCAGGCAAGACCAGAACCTCTGTGCCCACCCTCCTGGACAAGAAAAATGCTGACTTGGGCTTGGTGGTCTGTTTCTGAGAGCCATCAGGGCAGGGATAATGCAAAGGGTGACTTTCCATCACACTTCAGATTTAGACCTGCAGGTTTCTGGGTGAGCAGAGGCCGGAGGAGACCCTTCTGTGTGAGCTGGCTCCTGCCCTCTGCCACCAGAACGTGGTCTGCTTTCCCACTGCCACATGAAGGACATGCTCTCGGATCAAGTGTTGGAAGCAGTCACTTTTCTGCTTTGTCTCACAGATGAGTCAGAGCTGCTGGTGCAGCTGCCAGACAAGATGAGGCTGGACATCGCCATCGACGTGAACTACAACATTGTGAGCAAAGTGGCCCTTTTCCAGGTACCTCTGCAGCACAGGCCCTGGCTGGCACAGCCTGCCACACCAGCACAGACTAATGCTGGCATCTTTTGGCTCTGTTTGGGCTCAGGGCTGTGACAGACAGATGATCTTTGACATGCTGAAGCGGCTCAGATCTGTGGTCTACCTGCCCAACGACTACGTGTGCAAGAAGGTAAAATGGGATGCTGGGGAGTCACAGCCAAGCTGTGCAGAGCACTAGGGAAAGGCAGGCCTGGCCCATCATCCTGGTGAGCCACCTCACAGGGAGGGAATTCGGGCAAAAAAACATCCTCGGTTGCAAAGACTGACCTCTTCTGCTGCAGCTCTGAACAGCAGGAGAGCAGAGGAAAGCTTGCTGGAGTCTTTATGAGAATGCTCAGGAGTGAGCACCATCAAGACATTTTGGGAGCTTGGAGAGGGCAGTATGGTCATGGGGATTTCCAGCAAGGTGCTGCTTAGGGCATCCATGAGGTGTCCCTGTTTCTGGGCATCCCAGCCACGTCCCCTGTTCCCTGCAGGGAGAAATAGGCCGTGAGATGTACATCATCCAGGCAGGACAAGTGCAGGTGCTGGGGGGACCCGATGGCAAATCCGTGCTGGTGACTCTGAAAGCTGGATCTGTCTTTGGGGAAATCAGGTGAGTGAAGCTTTTTCAGGGAGCTGGGGAAATGCAGCTTGTGGGCTTTGGGTGAGGAGGGTGGGAAGTGGAAGGATCAGCAGCATCCCAATTAATCTTTGTGACTGAGAGCCATGAACACTGGGCAGCAGCTGAGAAAATTACAGCTTTCCTGCTGTTTTTGTCATCGTGTTGTCTTCTGCCTGGGGAGCTGGTGATGGTAAACAGAGGAATATGGATGGCGGAGTGGGAAAATTGATCAGAAAAGGTGTTTCACAAATACAGTCTCCCAGTGATTAATCCACCCCTTTAATGGAAATGAAAAGCCATGTACCAGTTGGTAACACAGCAATACTGCTGCCTCCCCACAGCCCAGCAGACACCAGACTGGTATAAAACACGATACTTAACCCTTCAAACCCACACATAATTTTTTATATAGTAGTCCATGCAAGGTTTCCCTTCACCATTCTTTAAAAATTGTGCATGACAAATTCCATCAGGAGTGAAAATTAAGCTCTGAGTCCCCTGATAGAGAGAGGTGGAGATGTGTAAAGGAGATTTGTAAAGCAGATGTGACATTCTGAGCTGTGAGCAGGGGTGTTGATGTCTTGCATTGTCTCTCCCAGCTTGCTGGCAGCAGGGGGGGGAAATCGCCGGACGGCAAACGTGGTGGCACACGGCTTTGCCAATCTTTTTATTTTGGAGAAGAAGGACTTGAACGAGATCTTGGTGCACTACCCGGAGTCTCAGAAGCTGCTGCGGAAGAAAGCCAAGTGCGTGCCGGGCTGCTGCTTTCTAACCTGGGGGGCTTTAAAAACAGCAGATTGGGCTTGGCAAGCTCAGGGGGATTTTGTCTCTGTGTGAAGCCCTGGGAAAGCTCCTCTGCAGGTGCTGCTCTCCCATTCCCGGCTGGAGCTGCTGTCCCTCGGCAGAGGGCACCCGGTCCCCGCTGGCTGCGGAGGCTCCGGCTGCGAAAATTCATCTCTCAGAGGGGGTGGAGATGGGGAACGAGCATGGCCAAAGTGCCTTTGTTTAAAAATCGGTGAAAATCTGTTTTAGTTTTTAGCATTTCTTAGATTTGTTATTCTGTCCTCCCTAGGATACATAAAGATCCTTGTCCTTTTAACACTTGGTTCCTCTGCGTTATAAAATCCAGCTGATAGAACATGTTCCCGGACTGACATCACCTCTCCCTTTCTGTAGGAAAATGCTAAAAAGCAACAACAAACCCAAAGATGAGAAAGGAGGCCCTGGAGATGCGCTGATCATCCCCCCAAGAGCTGACACCCCAAAGCTGTTCAAGGCTGCCCTGGCTGCCACGGGCAGGATGGGGGGCAAGGGGCCCCTGGGGCGGCTCCGCTGGAGGCTGAAGGAGCTGAGGGCCATGCAGGAGGCACAGGTCAGCATGGGCACTGTGCCAGCTTGGCTTGGCTTCCTTAGGTGCCAAGTGTGCTCTCCCCACCAGCTCTGGAGTGGTTCAGGTGCCTCAAAGGACTGAGGATGCTCAGGATGTTGGATGCTCAGGATGTTGGGGTCTGTCAAAGCCTGGGCAGACAGGGAAGCTTGCACATCTTGCACAGGCCTTTGGGAGAATGCCAGTGTCCCACAGGGGTTTGTGCTGCTATACAAAAGGGAAATACATCACATTTTTGCCTGACAGCCTGAGTCTAATTTCTAGCTAGGCTATAGCCACAGATGAATGAATGTCTCTTCTATTCTGCAGACATAGAGCCCCTCATAATTAATGTACCCAGCACCCACAGCCCAGCTGATGTTTCAAAGTTTTGCCCAGCTGGTTGGGCAGAGGTCCCCACAGCAGGCAATGCCATCCTGCCACCTCTTCATGAACCCCCTTGCTTTTTGTCATGAGCAGCTGAAAAGGAAAATGGCCCTGCCTTTTTTTTTCCTTTTTTTCTTCCAACAGCCTCAACTAAGCTTGGAGATTTTGTCTCCATGCAGACGTTGTTGTTACTATTCTCAGCGTGGAACCAAGCACACTTATCACATCTGGATGGGCAGAGGGAGGGGAAAGAGGAGATGATAGGGAGTGCAGTGGCCTTGTGGCTGGGTAAACACCAGGTTAATGCCAAGCATAGCTGCATTTCTGCAGTCCTTCAGAGGCAGAGAGGCTTCAGACAATGTGGTGTTTAACATTAATCCATAACCAGTTAACAGCAGCAGTGAACAGTGGCACCGAGGGCTCAGAATGAGTGAAAAGAAGCCCAGTTGCTGGAGGGTGCATGTATTGGGAACTAGCCCCAGTAATGGGTGAGCAGGACCCTGCTAACATCCCTCTCCATGGCCCATCCATGGGGCAGGCTTCCAAGGCTCCTCACTAAAGGACAGTGTGGGGCTGCTCCCTCACAACAGCACTGGTGCCATGTTTGGCCAAGATCAGCCCCTCCAGAAGCTTCAGAAATAAAACAAGAGTTAGTGCAGATGTGAGAAAGCTCTGCTGTGCTCCTCTCTCTGTGTTTCTCAAGACATGCAGGGTATAATCCAGCAGCCCCTCTTGCAGGGAGCATCTCTGGCAACACGCTGACATCCCAGTGCAGAGATCCTGGAGGGGAGCCACAGAACACCTGCCCAGATTTGCCATGTTGGGGTAGTGGACAGGATCTGCTAATGTTGCTTTTGCCTCTTTTTTTACTTTTTATTGCAGGGTTCCAGTGTCAGCCCAACCCCACCAAAATCACCAGTGCACCAGAGATCACCTGTCACATCCCACAAAGCACAAACCAGCATGGGAGAAGAAATCTCCTCAGAATCTTCTGACCATTCAGTCACCATTCGTGTGATTCCCACAGCAAAAGAAGATGAGGAAATCCTTGCTGCTGAGATTTCAGAGAAAGATGAAAAAAAAGAAGAGAAATGAAACAGCAGCAGGTCCCGGGGCAGGCGTAGGAGTCAGGCAAATGCCTGTGCTAGCAGATTTTTGTTGTTAATGATTTCCATGCAGTGGCTGTAGGTTTTGCTATGTGCTGTGGGTAGGATCTGCCTCTCTCTTCTGCCCAGACCCTCAATCACTGCTGATAAAACCCTCTGCCTTTTGACCCAGAACCATATAAGGTTTCTATGCTCTGCAGTTCTATTGAGCACCTTTATTAATTTCCCACTAAATCTCAGGTCAGCCCTCTTGCTTTGAAATCCAGCCTTGTGGAGGGAGAGCTATGGAAAAAATGCTTTTTATGGCTCTGGATGGTTAATGAGTGTTCAGACAAAGCATGAAGAGTTATTCACCTCTGACAGCTGAGTCACTGCTTGGCTAGAAACAACCAAGGGGGAAAAAAACAACAAGGTTTCTCTGTTGGGCTCAAGGTTGACAGCAGCAGTGGGGAGTGATTCATCCAAAAAGGATGTGGACTGTGCTCATAGGCCAAGCACGGAGCAAATCAAGCTGTGATGAGAATGCCAAGCTCTGTCCCCAAGTGCATAGACTGCAAGATGCTTTGAGGGTCCCTGCATGGTGCCAAGAGCACCTTGGCTTTGCCACTGGGAAGAATTCTGGCCAGCTGTTGACCCTGGGAAGGTGGTGGACTCTCCATTACTGAGGGTTCTTATGGAGAGATTTGATGAGCAACTTTCAAGGATAGAGAAGCACAGTCTGGGATGAGAAGTTCCTGGAGTTCTTTTCCAGCTTTGGGATTTTTCTGTGCCGCCACTGCTGGGAGGGATAAACAGAGAGCAGGAAGGGAGAAGCTGAGTTGGTTCCCAGCTGGGAGGGGGAAGAGAAGTGCAGTAAATGCTCTCCTCTCCCAGACAGAGAGTCAGAGTCAGCTCAGAGCCTGTAAAGCACCAACAAGTGTGCACGAGCATGCAGGTGCTCCCCTCAGTGACATCCACATTTCCAGCAGGCAATTTCCAACTCTTCAGACACTTCAGGCTGGCTCTTGGCCACATTTCCCATGAAGAGAGAAGCCACTCTGGTACTGCTCCTCACTGAAGTCCTGCAGTCACTGTCCCAGCCGTGCTGGGACCGGGTGCTGGAGGGGAGGGCAAACATCAGCCCAGCAGCCAGCACCCAGCTGATGGCTCAAGTGTCCCATCTCCTTCCAGCACCACCAGCTCCTTCCTCACCTTCCTCAAAGCCAGCACCAAGCAGAGCTGCTGCTGAGCTGAGAGGTGGTGGGAAGCAGTGCATGGAGCAGTTCTGGATGAGGTTTTGCAGATCCTCCCCAAGTTTTTGGCTGTCCATGCACCTCTCCATCAAGAGGAGCCATTTTCCATCCTCTGGAGGAAAACCTGGGGCAGGTTTTGCTGCAGGGAGCAGCCCTGTCACCATGGCCAAGGGACTCCTCAGGTGTTCAGCAAATGCTGTGAGCAGTGCTGCAGGTTCCACAGGTCTGGCTGTGACACAGCCAGGCTCTTGGTGAAGGGTGGCAGTGCTGGTGTCACCCCTTGGGAGATCCCTCTTCCCATCAGCAGCCCGGGGCTGACCTTCACCTCCTCTGGGATCTTCTTTTGTTGCATTTCCCCCCCTTTTTTGAAAAATGTATGGGTTTCTGTGGGGGAAGGAAAAAAAAAAAGCCAGAATAGATGTTAGCATTAGTTAACAATGTTTTGCTTTCTTTATAAACAAATTTAATTAGCTCTACTATACTGCAGGAGGGTCTGAAGCCATCACAATTGCAGGGGAGAGCCTGTACTCACCCAAACCTCCCTGAATATTTCTCAGCCTCAGTAATTTGCAAGTGGTTTCCTGCCAGGTGGAAGATTTTGGTGGGGAGTGCAAAGTTGGGGTTTTTTTTGCACTCTTTGAATATTTATATAATCAAACCAGGAAACATGTAAAAATCAAACTGGGGCTCTGATTTGCTGCTATGATTTAATATTCTTTAGAAAGAGCGTTTAAATAAACAGTGGTAATTGCTCTCATAATTCACTGTATCTGCAATAAACACCATGTAGATTACCATTCACTTGCTATGGATTTATTTCAACATTCCAGCTGTATTTCAACTTCTTGCTCACTCATGCACTGACAGAGCCAGAAAATCCTCACATGCAGTTCAGATTTCCTAATAAATATTTGAGAGGCTCAGAGGTCACATAATACTGGTAGTAGAATTGTAATTTGCCTTTAACCACCAATAGGAGGGGGAAAAACTTTCTTAAATAGCAAAGATTGCTTGAAGATCTTAGTTTTCAACACACAGCATGAGATGGTGATGGGTACACAACTGGTAATTCTGGAACCATGGGGAGATCTGAAATTATCCTTCTCTGTGATCTGTTTATGGCTTTAGTTCTTTGGAGAGATTATTCTCCAGGTAATAATTAAGGTCAAGGTAGGGCTAGACTTGCAGGCTGGGCTGGGGAGTTGAGCTCAGGTCTGTTTGCTCTGCAGGACTATTCAGAGATGGCAGAGGACAGAGACTTTAGTGCCTCTTGTTTTAGGGGTTGCCATGGATTGGCTCTCTTCTGTTGAACTTCTAATTCCATTCTTTTTTTCTTTTTGCTGTATTTGCAATGGGCTTCCTTTGCATTGGCTCCAATAAATATCTTGCAGAGGGCACTCATAACTTGCTGTTCCTTCCACTGCCCTTGGAACATTCCTGATGGATTTGGTAACACTCCATGTACCTTCACTGCATTTCTTATTAGCTTTTGCTCATTCCTCTTGATGTCCTTAACTCTTGGGTCGATCTGATATGAGATTCTCTCATAATATTAATGCAGTACTTGGGGAATCTTGATGGGCAGCTGCTTATTGCCATAGAAACCAAGTCTTCTTGCAGTGATATTTTAGCTGTTGCTGCTTTTTAGTGAAATAAGTGGAATAGAGAAGTGCTGGAGGAAGAAGCAGAGCTTGTCTTTGGAGCTATAGGAATGTGGTAGGTTTTGCCTCACTGTCACCAGTAGCATCTTTACTGGAGCTTTATATATACTCTTTATATTTTTATATATGTAATTTTTTTTATGCTGGGGGTGTATTCATATTCCTTGTGGCCTGTCTTCTTTCAGAGAACTGATACTGTCTCAGTGTTCTGCAGGAAGTTAAAGGAGACAAATGTCTCCCATTAGAAAAATCAGCTGACAGAAGGAATAATATAACCCACCCCTGACATCTGACAGTGGAGGAAGTTATTTTGCCCTGGACAGAAACAGGGCAGGTAGCTTCTTGTATTTATAGCCAGGGAAATATTTTAAAAAGATTAAGTGCAATTGCAGGTTAATCACTGATAAGGTTGTAATGAAAGTAAAAGCAAATAAGCAGGTTTGGGGATTAGACTCAGGTCCAGAAAGAAATTGCAGGATATATGGAAAGCCCAGTTAAATAGTGTTTAATTAGAAAGCTTGAAATAAAATTAAGCACTTCAACCTTGAAACCTGCAGACCTTAACCAGCAGGACACACTCCTAGTTCTGGGAACAGTCTGTAACCCACTTTTTCTGTCTATATATATTTTTTTCCCCTTTGTGTAGCTCTGCTTTGAGCAACACTTGTATATAAATCTGTCAGAATCTCTTTTACCTTCCCCTAAAATTGAGCTAATACAAATCTGATTTCTCTGCTATGAGCACACAGCTCCTTTTAAGTGCAGTGATGATCCCACTGGAGTTAACACCCTGAAAAAATGCCAGACCACCTTTTGGGAAGGGGCCACACAGAGGTTCACAAACCTATGGATGCCCATGACAGCCCTCGTTAGCAGCAGCTTAGGCTGAGCTCGGGCTCAATGACCTTTTCCTTTCTCGTTTGACCTTTTTCTTTCCTCATTTACCTGTTCTGGTTTTGGGATGAAACTTGCCCACTTTGGTTCATGCCCTAGGGTGAATGTTTAAGGGCAGTATCAGTGAGCTGGGTTTGAAGAACTGAAGCTTAGAAACCTCTGTTCTTTCATGCGGTTTTCCCTGCTTTTAGAAGCCACTTGATGCATGAGAAGAGCTGGAAGTCGAACAGTTAAAATCTCAAAGCTTCTTTCTTGGATAAACTGGAAGAAATCTGAGAAGGAATGTAAACAACTGGAGAAGTGAGATAAATCAGGCTGTGGGGATGCCAGGGAACACCCCTGCCAGCTCTGGGCTGTGACATCCTGGCGACACCCAGCACGGCCCAAATTGCTTCACACGGTTCGCAGATGCTCATTTTTGCAAACCCGAGCTCAGCAGGACGATCACTGCTCCCTCCCCAGCTTTATCCGCCAGAATTGGCGGGGAGGGCTGGCTCTGCCCCCAAAACTGGGACTGCTGCTGGGGGCTGGGTGAGCATCCAGGGCATCCTGGAGCCTCCCTTGTCTCTCCCCGTGGATGATGTGGATGTGTCCCGGCGTGAGCATCACGTGGATGGTCCGAATTTGGTGAGCATCACATGAGCTGCCCCGTGGTGCTCTGCCGTAGCAATAGCCAGAGGAATGAAGACCAGCCAGCCCAGTTACTCATTGCAGATAAGAGGCTCTTTTGTGCTGCAGAAATACCGATATCACGTGCGAATCCCTCCGCTGCCATGGTTACTGGCCACCGTCACAGCCGGCTGTGGCATTGACGGGGCTTCTGCTCTTCCCTTCTCAGGATGAAACCCCAAAAACCTGCCCTCTGCCCCAAAAAGGAGCCTGATCCACACCCGGCATCGCCACGATCAGATCTTGCGGCCGGAGGAGGCTCTGCCCTGCCACCCTGCATTACCCTCTGGGTTTTCTAAATTCCTCACTAATAGCCTGAGATATTACTAAAGAAATGAGAAAATAGTGCTGCGGCTTGGGTGGGCAGAGATCGGCTATGCCACATTTCCTGTTTTTCTGGCATTAGGAACAGCTTGACCTCTTGGCACTCTTGCTTTTTGCACTAATGCTCTTCTCATTAAAGTGCTTTCCTGAACACTAATTAGGGCGGTTTTCCTTTTGTAAATTAGCCTGATACGATCTGTGTGTCTTGGCAGACACCCTCCGAGCAGGAACCCAGGGCTTTGCGTTTGATCGCTGTTTATTTTGCAAATCTCCCCAGTTTCAATGTTCTTAACTGCCTTCTAGAAAGTGCTGGCAGGTGGAGATTAATGGGAAGGAAATAAGGCTTTCCAGCTGGCCTGCCTTGAGAAACAGGAGATTTTTTGGTGCTACAGGGGCCTTCCAGTTGCTGTAGGTTAATGGGGTGCTGTGGGCACACAGAAGCTCCTTCTCATCCCATCTTGGCATCCTTGCATAGTGTGCAATCGAGGAGCAGAGCTGCAAGGAGAGGCACTGCCTGAACCAACCTTATAACAGGTAATAGAAAAAATAAAATCAAATTAACACAGTCATTTTCTGCAGTTAAAGCACTTCTTGTGACCATAGGAAATGCTCAGACCCAAGCAACCCCAGACCCATGTAAAACTGGATGTGTGCAGACAGAGGGAACTCCACATGTCTGCCACTGCCCCTAAATCAGCAATTTGCTGGGGACCAATGGTGCTCAGGAGGGGATGGACTTTAATCAGCTCTCATTTTCTTAATGCACTGGCAGATGGTAGTGGAGGGGACGGCACAATCTCCATCTCTGGCCACGGATGGGATAGAGCCACAAGGGATGGGCTGAGAAATTCAGTGGTGAAGGCAACACTGGATGCAGGAAGCCACCCTCTGCATTGGCTTGCTGGGGAGGCTGGAGTGAGGGCAGCATCCCTGGGGAGTCCCAGCACCCTGTCTCTGCACCAGCACTGGGACCCTTCTGGGTCCCTAGGGACCAACTTTACAACAGCATTTCCTGGTCCATAAGGGAGGAGGAGAACTGCAGGGAGGCTTCACACAGGGACCCCTGAGGCTGGGACAGAGTCAAAGCCCTTGATGAAAAGACCACGATTTTTCAATGCTGGTGTACCAGCCCTGTGGCACCACGTGTGGAAAAGCACGGTGAAGGATCCCACCCCACGGAGCTGCTGCCAGCATCAGACAGCCCAGATCACTCCTGGTGTCTGAGGAGGCTTGAGGAGGGCTTCCCACGGACCACATCCAGAGCTCAGCACCCCTTCCCAGGCTGTGTTGAGCCATGCACACTCTGTGGGTGCTGGCAGGACTGTCGGTGCAGGGCTGGAGCTGGGGGAGCAGCATGAGGAGAAGGATGCAGGCTGTGGAGAGCAGCCCTGCCCATGGCAAGGAGTGTGAGTGCCGCAGCCTCGAGGGCTGCTTCTGCAGACCCACGGGCACCATGAGGAGACTCACCTGTGCAGGAGGACGCTTCCAGAAAAAGTGCCCAGGACCAGGGCTGGCCTGGATGGTTCCACAGGTGAGGGCAGTGTTGGGGGCTGGGGGCAAGCAGGGCATAGTCTATGTCAAAATCTAAGGCTGAGGATGAAAACCAGCACAATGCCTTTGGATTGGAATTGTTTTCATGAAACACCCCTGGATGTTTGCACACAGGCTCTGTGTTTATTTTGCTGTTGCTTTCTAGGGGGTTAATTCAGCTGCACATTTTGTTTGGTGGGCTGAAGGTGAAGATAACTGAATAGAGATGCCTGAGCCCCAGAGACCTCTGGTCCCACCTCAGCTGGGCTACTGAGTGCCCTGGCCATGCCTTGCTCCTACCTTGTGTACCATTTCCTTCTCCATCGCATCCTTATTGTTTCACCTGACACCTCTCTTGGATCTGCAAATAGATGTGAAAGCCCAGGAAGGTTTACATGAAGTTCCCAACCAGCTGGCAGTTATTCCATGTCAGTCTGCATAAACCCTGCCTGTGCTGCCAGCTTTTCCTTGATGTCTCCTTGTTTTTCCAGTTGTGAGTGATTGCTGAAGGGATCTCCTGGCAGAGAAGACTCGGGTTCACCCTTCACATCCCGTTCACCTCTAAGGCACATGCATGAAAATCTGGGTGTGGGTCTGCTCCTCTCCATAAAGAGAAATTAACTCTGCTCATGCGGCGCCGGGCGCAGGCAGCAGAGCTGGAGCGTGTGGCTGTTTAATATTCATTGGGCGTAGATGTAAAACTTTTCTGTCCTAAAATAGTCTTGCACAGTGCTGTGCTGCTCCTTTTTCCCTAAACCGTAGCAGGAGGCTGGAATTCAATGTTTCCTTTGCTTGTCTTCCCCAGTTTCCCCTGGCTCAGCCAGGAAGCAGAAGACCCTTACTGGGTGTAAAGCCTGCTTTGAGGACAGATCCTGGCGCTGTGTTTGCAGTTTGTAATTCGATAGTCTGCTGAGAAAGAATCTTTGAAGCACCAACACAGGAACAAGACATCTTGCTTTTGTTTTGAAACAGGATGAGCTTCCGTGGTAGTTATGCATCTATTTTTGTGTTAATAAGAAACCATCATTTTTCCTGTAAAATTTTGGCAGGTAGATTCATGGATCACTTTGGTGACTCACCCTTAACTGAGAGCAGTTTTCTTCACCATCTCAATTGCACCCTAGAATTGGAAAAAAAAAATAATATAATCTGGTCCCAGTTAGGCCCATAATAATTAAATCACCATGAAATAGGCTCCAGTAAGTTAAGCTAGAAAGACCTCAGCCTTTTCCCTTGGTGAGTGGGAAGCTGTGATAGCATGGGGTGGGCTGGAATGCTCCAGCTCAGTGTGGATAAAAGTGGGGAAGAGATCACCCAGCAGTGAATGGAGACAGTGGGAGCATCCCCACGGTGCCAGGGAAATGGGGACTGGATGCAAATGGACACCTGGGCAGAGCTGGGCCCAGGCTGTGGTGAAGGATTTATGCTGTGGGGCTCTGAGCAGTGCGGTGCACTGGGATATCCATTATCCATAGGAGGTGTCAGTGATCCAGGGGAGGATAATGTTTCCATCCCCATGGTGCCAAAGCTGCAGAGCAGCACTGGTCCAGCATCCTGCACACACCAGCCCTGAGATGTGGAGCGGCTGGACCGTGCCTGCTGAGCATTCCCAGGGCACAGAAAGGTGACACGGAGCGAGCCAAGGACCTGAGAGGCCAGCGTGCTGTACCGGAGCCAGGATGGACTCTCAGTGGGATTTTGCAGGCAGCTGGATATCGAGCAGTCAAAGCCGGTTAGCAGGAAAGCTGTGTAATTCCATCGGTGATTATCCCACCTCGTTTGCATATCCATCCCTTTGTCGGGAGCAGCTCTCGCGATGCAGCCGGGATGCAGCTGAGCCCATCACTCATCACAATATTTTCCTTTGCATGGGTGCATTTGCTTTATGACCACAGGGCTATTTCCCTCTCCCCTGCAGAGGCTCTCGCTGATTTACCTCTGTCCATGCCTAAATCAGCTGGATGCTATTAGTGAGCCCTGCATTCCTCCAGCCCCTGCCCCAATATGGCACAGCCATTTACTACAACCCCAAAATTCTATTCCTTAAATTATTCAGAATTACTGCCTTCGCTTCATTTCTTCTCCAAAGACAAGCACACTTTGGAGGGCACTAAAAATAAATGGGTTTGCTGAGAACTGAATCTATTTCTTAAAGAGATGGCTCCCCTCCTTTCTGCCTGTGCAGGGGGAAGCCTGCCTTTGCACACCGTGTCACCAGTGTCACCCAGCCAGGGTAACAGGCTCAGTGGCATTGTGGGAGCTTGGCTTCAAGGAGAAAATGAGCACCAGAAATAGTAAAATTCTTAAAATATCCCAATTGCCCACCTGCTTCAGACATTTTTTTTTAGCTAGAAAGAATTGCAGAAAGCACCCAAGGTCCCAAGCAGAGCATCCCAAGGATGTCCTGTAAGCACTGGCTGGGGGAGTGCTGGTGGGCTCCTTCCAGACCAGGAGAACCAGGATCTCCTCCTGGCATGCAGCCATCTTTCCAGTACAGCCAGAATTTTTATTTGCTGGATGAACGGCCTGGATGGAATTCACTTGGTGTCAAGCTGCCCCCTCTCTGGGTCTGCTCCAACCAGCACGGGCATCCCCCAGCCAGCAGAGAGGGTTTAGCCTCAGCAAGGACACCTCGTGCTTATTCTTAGCCTGTTTCTAAGAAGTGCTTTATAAGCAGCAGCCTGTGTTGATTAATGCCATGAAACATTAATGACTTAGGAGGTGAGCTGCAGTCCTCCCACATAGCAGCTCCCCACTCCCTAGCAGCCAGAGAGGCACAAGATGAGCCCAGCGCTGTTTTGCTTAGGCAAGGCACAGGCATTAAAGCCAAACCCAAGCTGTACTTGAAGCCAGCTGAGAAATATGACAAAGATAAAAGGTAGGTAAAAGGGACAAGGAGGCTGAGGTTTGGTTAGATGCTGTGCACTGAAGTCCGAGATAAGAAATTCGGAAGGGTGGAAGAGTCACCCACCCAACAGCTGCTGCATCTCACATGGAACTGCCCTGGCTGCCAGCACAGCAGAGGTTTCGTCTGCCTGAATGCAGCAGGCTGAAAAAGATGTTGCTTTTGCCATTTGCTCGATCTAGAAGAGGTTTGCATGGGGGACCCAGGCAGAGCTGAGCCAGGCATGCTGCAGCTCCCAGCCAGACCAGATTCTTGGCTGTGGACAGGCTCTGGGCTGCCCTGGGCTGCCCAAGCCCAGCCTAATGGCTCGAGGGGCTTGGCCAAGGTGCTGAGCTGCAGAGACACCACCAGCAGCCAAAGCAGCATCCCAGTGTGTTGGATTTTGGCAGCGATCCTTGAAACACCCCTGCCCAGCTCCTGCTCTCCACCCAGTTCCACACAACCCTATCACAAGGATCAGAGCCCCGGGGTTGAATTAATGCAACTTGGGAACTTTAAAATGAGTATTAAATTTCTCAGGAGCGGGCTAAGACTTAATTAAAGCTCCTGTCATTGTGTGAAAAAGCAATGTAGGAACGTAGGAATGCAGGGGGCTCGTTTCTGCTTCACAAAGCATTTCATGTCGACTTGGCAAACCATGCCTCAGCAAAGCCGAGAAATCCCCTCACCTCCTCAAGGAGGAGCAAAATTAGAATAATGAGCTGGTTTATAATTAATTGTGCTCTGGGGACACATTCTCACGCTGTCTGATGCTTCTGATGGGAATTTTCTACAGGGAGCATCCCAACATACAATAGGTTTCAGGTATCAGGTGTGCTCCCGCCCGCATTCCTAGACCAGGTTATCAGGTTGCTCGAAGGGAGAGTAGGAGGAGTTACATTTTTTCTGGCATTTGGGGAATTTTTTAGCTCTCTTACAGATGTAGGTTAACTATTTGCTCAGGGCAGAACAAACACCCAATACAAAGAGCCTCACTCAGTGATGTGTTTCGATCGCTGGAGCTTCCCTTCATCCAAGTAAAAGGCGAATTAACCTGCCTGGCTTCATCGCACCACAGCAGCGGTGCTTTTCAGCTACAGCACAGACTGGGCTAAAAGCAGAGCTAAACCCGAGCCCGGGCCGCTGTCCCCGGGCAGTGTGTGGCCGGCTGGTGCTGTCCACGCAGGGCAGATGTTTTAGCACTGATGGCCATCGATGTATCGAGCCTCCCCGCTACCTGCTGGGTGCTGCTGGCGGCGAGTCCTGCTCCTCGTTGCCGTTCCTCTGCCTGCCTGCAAAGCGGCATTTCTAAAAATACCTCCGGCGATGTCGTCAGCCGGTGCTCGCTCAGGTCACGGAGACGTGACAGCCAAGAAAAGGAGGATGGGAGCATCGCTGGGGGACCAGGCTGAGATTATCCCAGCCGGCGAAGGTGAATCCCTGCAGAGACGGGGGTACGAGCAGAGTACCTGCTGCCTGCACAGGCTCCCATATATGCCCACAGCCCCCCAGGCTGTCCAGCAGCAAGTGGGCATCCCCTGGGATCCACAGTGCTCCCTTGAGCCAAACAGCATCGCGGTGCAGGGAAAGGGAGCTGGTACCTGGCCAGCAGCGTGCATGCAGGATAACTCCACTTTGGATCCCTGGAGAGCCTGTTCCTGGTGTGCTAGGGCTGCCAGAGAGCCACGCCATCCTTGCCAAAAACAGCCCAGCAGCTGGGAGGGGTGGGTTTTGTAATGCTCACAGGTGACTATTTGAATAGGACTGCTGGCACATAACCCTTCCTGCATCTCGGATTTTGCTCCATGCTTATTCATTGAGTTATTCTTCTAAACTGGGGAATTCATACATGTGCCTGCTTAATGTAGACTTACTTGATGTAATTGATACAACTTATGTGCTTTGCATAATTGCAATACCATTAAAAACCTGAAGCATTCAAAAGCCAGGAAATTACTTACCAGTTAATGTAATTTACATAAACATTTATTTTATTCTTTACAACCCACAAATGAAGTCAGCGATGATATGGCTTTACAGTTGCTATCGGAAAGGAGAAAGTAACTTTCTGTGTGTCAATATTATTCCCAAACCAGCCTCAGGAGCTGCACAGATAATGGGGCACTCATGCAAATTAGGCACTGCTTAGGGCCTCTATGGGTGAATGCATGTACATGTGGATGTGTGTCTACAGGCACACACACCTATATCCATCCATGCCAGGATCCATGCTGGGAATGCCAATAAACCTCTGATGAAGGGAAGGGGAGGCTGGGAGGTTTTCACTGGCTGCAGGGGAATGGCAAATGCAGTGCAGAGCTGGAGGCAGCTGCCAGGCCAGGATGGCATTGGCTTCTGAAAGGCAAGTTTCTGTGCCAGGGGCATGGGCACATGGAGGTGACCCTTCACAGCCCTTTTCTCTGGGGTGAGCAGCTTGTCCCCCCCCACGGCAGTGACTGCCTATCGCCCCTCATCCATGTGGCTGGCTCGTGACAGGGAGTGGAGCAGTGTCTCATGGGTGGTGTCCAAGAGGGATAGACCAGGATGAAAGCACAAGGCTGAATCCTGCTCCAAACCTGGCCAGGAGTGAGCAAAAGGCTGGGACTGAGTGCAGTGAGATCGGAGGTGGAGGACACGAGGTCTGAGGGGAGCGCAGCACAGGGCCGGCACCAAACCCTCCTTTCCCAAGGGACAACCACTCCTGTGTCCCCAGACCCGTGTGGGACACAGGTCAGACTTCCATCAGGCGTGCGGATGTGAGCCATCAGCACAGGGCACCCGCTGCCACCACTGCAGATGCCAAGATGAGCTTTGTTGTGGGAAATATCCGGTACTGCCAGTTCATTACCGTGAACAAGTCATGAGTGACTTGTGTCATCCAAACAGCCATTACTGTGAGGGCTGTGTGTGCAATACAAGGGAGGCAGATACAAATCACACCCTAAAAATGCGTATATATTATATTTAAAGCAGTATTTTCTGTTGCCTTTCTGACACCAGGGCCTTTGTAGAGGTCTTGGCATGTCAGGTTGTTTTCTCCATGCCTCTGGGCTAGAAAAAGGTTGTTTTACATGTGATATGTGTGTCCCTGGGCCCAACGAGCCTGGGATGCCAGCTGGCATTGCTGCCAGTGGATGTTTGGGAGCAGTGGGGGTGTGGCAGAAGGTGAAGAGGGCATGGTTTGGGTAGGCAGGTCTTGGTGTGTAGGTCATCAGAACTGCTGTCCCCATGGTCCCCCAGGGCCACTGTGATGAGTAATGCCAGGAGGGGAGTACAGGTGGGATGCAGTTACACTGGGACTCCCCGAAGAGCACCGGGATTGGGGTGGGAATGGCAGACACACACTGGGAATACCCGGGACACACCGGGACCCCCAGGGCTACGCCAAGGGAGGGTCAGGGGAGCACGGTGAGGGCGAACCGCCCTGGGAAGGGCACCCCGGGGCACACCGGGACTCCCCTGTGCTTCCAGGGCTCTGGCCAGAGGGGCCGGGGTGCCCCGGGGACACACCGGGAGCTCTCCGCAGCCGCGCCGCTGCCCGGTGCGGGACGGGAGCCCCGCCTCCGCCGCCCGTCGGGGGTTTCACGGGTTTCCGCGGCAACGAGTGCGGGGCGGAGCTCGGCGCTTCCGTTACCGAAGTGCCCGGGAAGGCGGGGACGGGCCGGGGCTGGTGCCGGGTGCCCCCGCTGCTGCCGCCGCCCGCGCCCGGTGAGTGGCCCCGCGGGGCGGCACCGGCACCGCCGGCACGGGGGAGCCGGGCTGGACCGGGCAGGACCGGGGCTCCCTTTGTCTGCGGGCTGGGAGCGCTGGCACGGAGCGCCCGGGGCGCGGCTGGAGCGCGGCTCCCCGTTAGCCCGCGGCGGGCACGGCCACCGACACCGGGACCGGGGCTGCGCCTCCTGCTCGCCGGCACCGGCACCGGCCCCGGCCCCGGCCCGCTGCGGGTCACGCACGCCCGGAGCCGCCAGCCGGGAGAACAAGGGACGCCACGGTGGGCTGGGCGGCTCCGCGTCCTGTTCCCCGCCGAAGCGGCCCCGGTGAGGTGCGGCGAGCGCGGTGCGGTGTGCGGGGAGCGGCGCGGAGCGGAGCGGTGTGCGCGGTGCAGTGTGTGCAGTGCGGTGCGGTGTGCGGGGAGCGGAGCGATGTGCGGGGAGCGGTGCGGAGCGGTGTGCGGGGAGCGGAGCGGTGTGTGCGGTGCAGTGCAGCGCACTGTGTGCGCTGAGATGCGGTGGGTGCGGTGCCGCCCGGGCGCAGGGCTGCCCGTGGTCCCGGAGTTCCTAACTCCCTAAAGTCAGCCCCAGCCCGAGGTTAGGAGGGGCCTGGAGAGGCTTCAGGAATGAGTAAATTAATTACCGTTTATGTCACATCCGCCGGGAGCACGGAGAGAGCCCGGGGCTGTCGGCTTTTCGGGAGCAAAAAACGGGATTGATGCAACTTCCTGCGGGTTTCGGGAGTCGGAGCGTCGTGTTTTGCTCCAGAATGTCCCACTGGGATTTACAGCTGGACACTGAGACCGGCTGAGATGTCCGTCCTTGCGCTTCTCCGCAGAGGTGCTGCTGTGCTCGGGACCCCCGTGCCATGATCACATCCCGCACCGCCTGGGATCTGGGATCCGGGCCCGCCGCCAGAGCCTCCTGGCAGACGAAGGACCTTGCCCCGGACGGTGAGTACAGCACGGTGGCTTGTCCTTGCCCCTTGGGGCTCAGCCTGCCGCGCTCACGCCCTGCTCACTGGGGAAGGAGAGGCTGGGAACAGGCCAGCCTGCATTTTTCGCATTTCTTTCCGGATGAAGGTCAAGATTTGAGAAACGGGGACTCAGAAGCAGGCACAAAGCCTTGGCCAGCCTGCTGGTGAGAAGAGAGGGCTTCCTCCGTCTCCATCCTGGCCCTTCCGAGCGGGAAACTTAGGGAGAAATGTTAAAATTTAACATGTAAGATAGAAAACAGAGTGATCTGCATGGCTGGGCAAATGCGGGGCGTTTGCCTCTTCGCAGCCTTGGCTCCTTGGAAGGGCTCTTCATCCCTCCCTGGCGCATGGACCCCATTGGTGAGTTTAGTCAGAGTTTTCCTCTGTGGAGGCTGAGCTGCTTTGCAGGCAGGCGGGCAGCTGCTTGCCCCAACCTGCAGCTGTTTGTTGGGAAACAGCCCTTCCCACCTCCCTCACCAATGGTGCTGAATGGGTTTTGGCAAAGGTGGAGGCTGAACCCCCCTGTTTGGACTTTTACTGCTCTTAGCTTCAGCATTTGCCATCCCTCTGTGCTGGCAGCCGCTTCTCTGGGTACAGCTTCTTCTCTGGCGCTTGGGCCAGTCCAGCCAAATGCTGGTTGGCATGAAAGCCTCCAAAACCATTTTTTTTCAGCACTTTCTGTGCCCAAGGGCTGCTGCTGCCCGTGCCGGGATGGGGAACTCATTGCCTGTTATCCTGGCATTCGCCAGCACTTTGGAAACGCTCAATTTTCATGGCGCGCGCAAAATGTTATGGATAATTAGAGGCTGGGAAGAAGTCCAGAATGATGGACTAACTTCATAAGGGCACATCTCCCTCCAGACATTACTTCCACCTCTGTCCCAACTTCCTCCGGATGGTTTTAGGGGAACAGAGCTGCATTATTGAGATTTGATTTGTGAGCGATTGATTTTTCCCTGCCAGCTGGAGATTTGGGCACCCGTGATGGTGGCAGCGCTTGTGGCAGACAGGTGCGGGGGCACAGGGTCCCCAAGCAGTGGGATGTAGCCCTCGCCAGCGTGCTTTTCCTGTAGCAGAGGAGGATGCAGCCGTGGGAGAAGGCTCCTTGAGTTGCTGTTTCCTTCTGTGTGGCTCAGCAGGACAGGGAAGTGCTTCTCTGGCTGCTTTTGGGTTTGGCTGCCTGACAAATGAAGGAAATATTTGGGGGCAGTGGAGTCAGGTGACACTGTCAGGGTCCGTCTGTCTGGTTTTAGTGATGCAAGCTGGCTTTGGCAGCTTTTCCAAGATAGGATCGCAGGAAGTGGAGCAGCTTGGCAAGGGGTAGAGCTGGGATATCCCTGGTGGGGGGACAGATCTGGTCCTGCAGAGGCCAGACAGAAGCTGCACTCTGAATTCTCATTACTAGTCATTGGCAACCAGTCTCCGCCCCCCGGAGGGCTAATTTTTCTAATTAACGTAATTAACATTTTTAATAAAAGTCATGCACTGTCTCTGCCACACCAGTGCGGTGGCGGCAGCAGGGAGGAGGAGGAGGTGGGTTTGCTGAGCTGGCCAAAGGCTGTGTCTGTGCTGGGCTCCCAGGTGGATCCAGTGATGCTCTTTGCTCCATCTCAGGCCGTGGGCAGGACAGGCTCAGCACCGGGAGCGGAGCAGGCGCCTCTCCCCGGGCTCCTCTGCTACCGGCACTGCTTCACCACAAAATCCTCAGCGTGAGCTGGCCGGACACTGCAAACCCCCGTGGGCTCTGCCGGGCTCTCCAGGTGAGGAACGTTGAGCCAGCCATGGCATGTGTGGGGAAGGCAGTTTTAGGGTGATGGGGAGGATGCCGTGCACCCATCTGGGCCATCCAGGTGGGAGCCAACTGGTTCCCTCCTTCACCACAACCAGTTTGGGTCTGGACCCCAGCAGCGTGTGCCTCAAGCAGAGCTGCTGCCTGTGTGGGGAGGGAAAAGCATCTCTGGGGAATTGAAAGGCATGAAAAATGGGAAGCAGTGTTCATAACAGAATAGCATTCTCTGGGTCACTTATGGTCATGTTGGCAGGAGAGCTCAAGGCAGAAGTGTGATAAGAAAATGCAGTGCTGTGAGGTGGTGCTTGCCAGTGGGATGGAGGAGAAGGAGGTGGAAGGGTGCCACGGCCAAGGACAGTGTCGGGACACCATGTACTGGTGTAGCTGCTACTAGTTCATTCCAGGCTTCAGGCAAATCATTCAAATGCCCCCTCTTTGAAAAGAAGGAAAACACCTCCTTATCAAACACCAGCCTCAATGAATTCCCTTCGGCAAAACCCATCTGGAGTCTCAGATGTAGAGGCACCGCAGACACGCGGCTTCTCCAGGAGGATGATGCCTCCTCCTTCCAAATTACTCCCAAATTACTGGCATGTACCAACTATTTGCCCCTCTGCTGGAGTGAGGTTTCCCCAGCACCACTGGCCTGTGGGGGATGCCACAGGATCTGAGATAAGATTTGAGAAAGAAAAGGGCATTATTGAGCAGGGTGAGCTTTACTGATCATCCCCTTTCATAGCAGCTTTATGAAAGCTCCTTTCAGATTTCTTCTGATTTTTTTGGAGCTGGGCTCCATCCCACAGGGCATGAGCCATGCCTGCAAGTCAAAGTCTCTTTCTTTTTAAGGCCATAGAGAGAAAAATAGGAGATACTCAGTATAACTGTGTGGCCAAGCTGAGAGAAGTTTTTTATGGGGAGAATTAAAACATGATAAGTTCATTGTGGCAGCTTCCCAACACAGAGCTCCCTTGGAGGGAGGGTTTCCCCAAGCTCCACTGTTCTGTCTTCTGCACTTCCCGCCCTGCTCACCCCTCCTGGCCAGCCCTGCCAGCTGCTGGCACCGTGTCCAGCACGGTGTGGGCGGGCACTGTCTCAGCTCCCTGACCTGTTTGTGCTCACAGGCTCTGCGGGACTCGAGGTGCAGGCGGCGGGAGGAGCCGCAGCCCCATGCCCTGACGGCGGCCACGGAGGAGCCGCCTGCAGCCCCCCGTGAGCCAGCAGCCACCACAGCACTGCAGGCAGCCCCCACCATGAACCTGGAGAAAGCAGGTAAGGGAGAGCAGGGATGCGGTGCTGGGTGCTCAGGGGTGGGTGTAGAGGAATCCTCTCCTCTTTTGGGGTGCACATCCATGTGTGGCTGCGCTCACTGTGGGTCGCAGTGGAAATCCAACACCAGCCAGCTGCTGGCTGGTGACAGGGACTGATGAATTATTGAGCTGGATGAACAGAGCAGGTGAGCTCCGATGAACCCACTGCTGTTTCCTCCTTCTTAAGGAAAATGTAACGTGTGTGGAAACATTTGCAGCATTCGTGGCTGTGCCAGGGTGGGAAAATCCCATGGTTTCCTGTCTTTCTCCATCAGGACTGAGTTGTGTGAGCTTGTCAGGGCACATCTCGGGAGCTGCTCCTGGCCTGGTCCCCAGCTGCATCCCACAGCAGCTCCTGAGGTGGGGTAGCAGCTGGGAAGAGGCAGGGATGCAGGAGAAAGGGAGTCTGATTGGCAGTGGTAACAGGGCAGAGCTGAGGAACAGGTATCTTTCCCAATGGCTTTCTGAATTTTACAAAATTTTGCATTTTGGAAAGCGGGACAGTCGCTGCCACACTCATACCATGCATGACCCCCAGCACATCTGCCCAGGGGGAGATGTAACACAGAGCTGGTTGGCATCTCCTCTCCCATGGATGCTGTCACAGGAAGAAGGTGCTGCAGTGTGGAGGAAGGCGTGATCTGTGGAGGATTTTCCTGCCTGGCAGTTTGACTTGCAGCTGAGTGTTGAGGCTCTCAGCCTGGCTCTGCCTTGGGTCCCAGCCCAGAATTAGTGTGAATGATGTGTGCAGACATGCGGTGTGTCCAGAGGAGCCTGGTACTTCCTGTAACTTTGTCTTATCTCTGAACACTTCCCAGAGGGTGAAAGCTGGCATTCCTGTCAACTTTGGAGATTTCAGGGTGGGTTTTTTGTTTTTTTGCTTGGGTTTTTTTTGCGTTGATTTTAAAGAGAATGCCATGGTCCCCTGCCTGAACTGGGCTGAGCTTTCAGCATGGAAAGAAAGAAAAGCCAGCACCTGACAGTGCTCTTTTGGGGTATCCAGCCCATGGCAGGAAGACAAAACCTGGTGATTGTTTCTGCAGCCACTGCCAGATAAGTCCCATGGTGTGCAGTCAGCAGCAGAGTTGTGGTTTGGTCCCAGCATTTCATCTTTTCTGCGTGTTACGCTGCCTCCTTAACTCCATTTAGGGCTAGAAAATCTGACTCAGAGACAAAAAAGTTTCTTCTTGCATTCAGGATGTTTCCCATGAAGCAGGCAGCATCTTCCCGCAGGCAGCACAGTGATTCCCAGCACCAGCTCCAGCCTGAGAAACCTCAGGTTTCTGGTGGCAGCCGATGAAATCCACAGTAGGTAGGGAAGGGCGCCGGGCAGCTGGGATCCTGACCATCAGTCCTGCCACCACAGTGCCTCATCCCCACGTTGGGAATGAGTCACGCCAGCTCATTGCTTCTTGGGAACTACCAGGTCATTTGGTAGGCTCTGATGTACAGCCAGGTTGGCTTCTGTCAGCACTGGTGGCTCTATTAACATGCAGAAAGTGATGTTTAAAATAATACTAGGAAGGTTAGAAAGCCAAACACACAAAGATTAGGCAATATGGCCATTCAGGGTACCCATATAATTTAAATTTTGCTTCCATTATGCTTGTGTGTAATGACGCAGACTTTAATGACATGATCACACACTGCTTTTCCACCGGCACCTGCTCATTCAGAAGAAAGGATGCCGGGGTGAATCAGCGTCGTGCTGAGGGCGGTTGTTATCTGAGCGAGGCAGCAGCATTTTGGTGTGTGATGGGGCTGGGGCATGGTGCAGTGCTGTGGGTAGGTGCTCTGTGTTGTGGCCTGGGATGCTCTGCTGGCATGGGCAGATCCCTTTGGCTCCCACCCAGCTGCACCCCACAGTTAGCCAGGCCTGCTCTGGTAAGCACCTTGGCACTCAGAATGCAGCTCTGATGCATCACTGCGCTCTCTGGGACTTGTGCAAGTCCAGTTTGCTGTGTTCCCATCTCCAGCTCAGCCCCTGGGGACTCCCCATGGCTGGCATTCTGCTCCCCAGGGAGGTGCTGTGTCCTGACCAGCCCCATCTTTGCTCACGCTGCAGGAGGGAGGCTCTGCGGTGGAAAACGTGCCAGCCTGCCTGCAGCCCGGCCCTTCCCCGTGATCCAGGAGGTGATGGCCTCCATGGCACATCTGCAGAAGGACAAGCTGCGGCTGCAGGAGGAGCTGCTGGAACTGCAGGAGAAGCTTGCTGCCCAGGAGAACAATGAGCTCTCCCTCTCTTTCCAGCTGCAAGGCCAGGTATGGTGGGGACAGGGATACAAGTGGGTCCATCAGAGTCTTCAGCCTCAGGGTGTGGCTTGGCTGGAGCACTGTGGTATGCAGTTAGTGATGGCTGCACTTGGAAGGAGTGTAGGATCTCCACCACTGAGCATCCTCTTCTCTGGGTGTTCCTGAGCACTGGCTTTGGCTGTGCCTCCCAGTGACGCTGTAATAGTGCTGACAAGGGTGTGTGGCTGTGTGGACATAACACGGCCAGGAGGGCTTTGGGCATCAAGATGCAGCTCTGCATCAGTCATCCATCCATCCACTCAGCACAGGATGGCTGCCACGGGGTCAGCCCATTAGACCGACCTAGCAGTTTAATTTAGTGACTTTCAGCAGAAGGCACAGAATTGTCTTATGAAGGGACAGGTTTTGGCCACTGTGGCACGGCCCCCCAAAACCATCTCCTGCACTGATGCAGGCACATCCTCAGCACGAGTACTTGGGTCGTCTCAGGGACATGGAAATGTTGGCTGCTCGTAAAGAGATTTGCATGTGGCTGTTGTGGAAGCTGTTACAGTCAGGTTCTGCTTGTTCCACGGGTGTCAAAAAGGAGGAGGTAATTGTCCTGCATTTGGTTGGCATGCTCTGCATGACACAAGCGTGAGCACAGCGGGCTCTGGCCCTGTGCTGGCCAGTTCAGCAGCGAGCGCAGCCGACGCCTGCTGGAGCGAAGAGCTGGCCCAAACTTCCAAAGCTTTGGGATGGCCGGGCCACGGCTCGAGCCAGATCCAGCTGCAAAGGAGTCCCTGTCACGTCCAGATAGCAGGATGCAGCTGGAGATGCCTGAGCAGGTAGGGGACGGAGGAACATTGACATTTTCGGGTACCGCGGCACAGGGAATGGTGGGCAGGCTCCGGCGTGTGCGCTGACTGATTGGCCTGGCGGCTTTCCCGGAACAAGCCACAACTCCTTTCTTCTCAGTGCCTCCCCTCCCTTAAAAATACTTATAAAAATAGCTTAATAATCTCCCTCAGTGGATGTGGAAATGGGGTTTTCCCACTCAAACGCTCGGCGCTTGCTCGGCTCCCAGCCAGAGCCAGGGAGACTTGCTGTGGAAGGAGGGGGATCCCGATCCTGGCTGGGAGCAGCTGCCTTTCCCCAGCTGTAGCTGGGGAGCTCCGGCCGTGCTCCAGCTCCCAGCCCTGCCAAGCTCAGGGCACTCAGAGGGGCTGCCCACACTGCTGCCATCTCTGCAAGGGCGCGGCTGAATAATTTACCAGATTAATTACAGCCCCATGTCAGCACATCTGCATTGGTTATTAATCAGCAGTTCCTAAATTATGGTCCACGGAGGGCCAGGTGCTTGCTGGTTATTGGGATGGGGCAATATCCAGGTGTGTCCCAGAGAGGGATTTGGCAGCTTTCTGGAGTAGGGAAACTGGGAGCTGGGCTGGGATCTGGGGGATGGTGGTCGAACAAGGGACAGAGCAGGTGGGCAAACCCCACTACAGCACAGACCATGACACTGCTGGCTTCACCAAGCACTCACTGCTGCTGTTTATTCCAATAACTGCAGATTTTGGGAGAGCCTCACTGCACAAAAAAATGTTGAGAATTTTGAAATCCACTGGTTTTGCTGGGAGGGCAGCCTGGTCCCATGACATGGGTAGATGCCCAGATGGGGGTTGATGGAGAGCATCATCCCATGAGACTCAGACACGTGGCCTTCTTGAAGAGCTCTTGTTCTCTCTTTGTACCAAGATAACTTTCCTAGAAAGAAAAATAGAGAACATAGAGAAAAGCTGATTGTAAGGGCAGCGCAAGACACTTCTGGCTCTTCAAACACAGTTAAGGGTAGGTTTGTTTTTTCCCTTCTCCGAAGACGATACCTTTTTATTTTAATATTGGTTTCTGCTAGTGCTCAACATGGACAAATTATACCCATGGTTGAACAAGGTCAAAGCAAAGCTTTCATTAATGCTCATTTAAATCAGCTCGTGTGAATCAGGCGCTCAGAGCCAGGTGGAAAATTAAAGCATTACAAAAGTGTGAGGCAGACTGGACATTGGTGGCTGGGGCAGCACCGCGGGGTCTCCTCCGAAAGCTGCTGAGGTGCTCCTGGTTAACCCAGTCTGTGCTGACAGGTGGAAACTCTGAAGGAAAAGCTCCTGGAGCAGGCACAGGAGATCAGCCGGCTGCGCTCTGAGCTGGTGAGCTGCCACTGGGATGGGACTGAGCCACCCTTGCCCTGAGGGATGCTGGAGCTCTGGGTCACAGAGGAGGGAGAGGGAACACAGGGCGGGTGGGGATGGATTAAATCTCCCCAGGCTCACAGTTTGGACTGTGCAAGCCAAACTGAGGAACACAAGTGTGGGATTTTCTGTCCAATGCGATGTCGCACTGGTGACCCTGGGGCTGTCACCCTGTGGTGGGAAGTGAGAGCCCCTCTGTGGGTTGGGGCTCCCTGGGGGCAGGAGGCTCGTCAATGCAGCCGGCTGAGTGATTCCCAATGGGGTAGGCAGGGACTCCCTGGGAATGGCACACTGTATCCCCCATACAGCGGGCTGGGGGATCAGTGAGGACAGCAGGCTGGGGCTCCCTGGGGCACATGGAGATTCCATGTCCTCTCCCGTTCCATGTCCTCTCTCCACTCCCGGATAGGGCGGCACGGATGCAGAGAAGCACCGGGACCTGCTGGCGGCCGAGAACGAGCGCCTGCGGCAGGAGATGAAAGCGTGCGAGGGGGAGCTGCGGGAGCTGCAGCGGCAGCAGCAGCAGCAGCAGGCACCGTGCCGGGACTGCCCCCACCTGCAGGTGAGTCCCGGGGGTGGCAGTGGTAGTGGCAGGGTGACTGGCACCTATGGGTGGGTGACACAGCCTTGGCTGTCCTCTGCTTTGCCAGGAGAATGCCAAGCTGCAGGAGCAGCTGTCCCAGCTGCAGAGGGAGGCAGAGGAGACCCGGGCCAAGCTGGTGGAGCTGGACCTGGAGGTGCAGCAGAAGACGAACCGCTTGGCTGAGGTGGAGCTGCGGCTCAAGGATTCCCTGGCTGAGAGAGCTGAGGAGGAGGAGCGGCTCAGCCGGCGGCTGCGGGACAGCCAGGAGACCATCGCCAGCCTCAAGTCCCAGCCCCAGCAGATAAAGGTGAGCTCTCCATTTTTCCTGGTTGGACTGGGTGCCTTACAGTGCCCAGTAGGTGCCCTGCAAGTACCGCCTGTCTCTGCCCTAAGCACGTCAGCACAGCACCATGATTTCCTAAATTATCTCCCCCTGGGCAAGCAAAGCTCCATCCCAGGCCCTTCAGGTGCTGTTTCCCCAGTACACCCCATCTGTGGGTGCTTTCCCCTGCAGTACATCATCAAGACGGTGGAGGTGGAGTCAGCCAAGGCAAAACAAGCCCTGTGCGAGACCCAGTCCCGAAACCAGTACCTGCTGGAGCAGGTGGGGATGCAGAAGCAGGTGCTGAAGGAGATGGAGCAGCAGCTGCAGAGCTCCCAGAAGACAGAGACTCAGCTCCGAGCTCAGGTCTGAGTGCAATAGGTGTAAATCATAACCTCCCCACATTCTCTGCCTGCCTGGTGCTTGCTGGGTGACACAGTGTGGCAGCAGGTGGGCACTCACTCAGTGCCATTCCCCACTTGCTCCTCTCTCAGATCATGATGTACGAGGCTGAGCTGGAGCGAGCCCATGGGCAGATGCTTGAGGAGATGCAGGCGATGGAGGAGGAGAAGAACCAAGCCATTGAAGAGGCATTTTCCCGTGCCCAGGTGGAGATGAAAGCGGTGCATGAGAACCTGGCAGGTGAGGGGGTGCAGGGGGCTCGCAGGGTTGCCTGGCTGGTGTTGGGGTGTCATCATCTGCCCCTCACCCTGCCTGGTGCCTGCAGGTGTCCGGACCAACCTGCTGACGCTGCAGCCGGCGCTGCGCACCCTCACCCATGACTACAACAGCCTGAAGCGTCAGGTCCGCGACTTCCCCCTGCTGCTTCAGGAGACCCTACGCAGTGCCAGGGCCGAGGTGAGCCTCTCCGGGACCACCACCCTGCACCCCTCCCTGCGGGGTGGAGGTGCTGGGGGTTCGCTGAGCCACTGCTCTCCACTGTCCCCAGATCAGCCAGGCCATCGAGGAGGTGCACAGCACCAACCGGGAGCTGCTGCGCAAGTACCGGCGGGAGCTGCAGCTCCGCAAGAAGTGTCACAACGAGCTGGTGCGGCTCAAAGGTGTGCGGGGCGTGGTGTCCCTGAGGAGGGACAGGAGAGACACGGGAGCGTCCCCATAAGGTGGCTGGGTTGGCTGCAGGATACTTCAGCCCACCCGGTGTTTGATGGCTGACTCCCTGCTTCTCTCCCCCAAGGAAACATCCGTGTTTTTGGGCGAGTCCGCCCAATCACAAAAGAGGACGGAGATGGCCCCGAGGCAGCCAATGCTGTGACCTTCGATGCTGACGATGATGCTGTCCTGCACCTCCTGCACAAGGGGAAGCAGGTGTCCTTTGAGCTGGATAAGGTCTTCCCCCCACAAGCATCCCAGGAGGAGGTGGGTGCTACTGTCCACATTGCTGGTGTGAGGCAGGGAGGCAGCCACCTTCTCCTCACTCTCCCCTGCCTCCCCCAGGTGTTTCAGGAGGTTCAAGCCCTGGTCACCTCCTGCATTGATGGCTACAATGTCTGCATCTTCGCCTATGGGCAGACAGGGGCAGGGAAAACCTACACAATGGAGGTGAGTTTGCTTGGCTTCGTTTCCATCTTCTTCCTCAGCTCCCCACCCTGCAGTGCCCAGTCTTGTCACCCAGGCTGGTGGCCAGCTCAGACCTGGTGTGCACCAGTGATGGTCACTGCTGCTCCACAACATACCCCTGGGCTTTGCTTCTGCTCAGAAAAAATACAGAATAAAATACCAAAGGGTGTTTTTTCCCTATTTGTCACTCCAATCCTTCAGGGGACGGCAGCAAACCCAGGGATCAACCAGCGAGCCCTGCAGCTCCTCTTCTCCGAGGTGCGGGGCAAAGCAGCTGACTGGGACTACACCATCACTGTCAGCGCTGCAGAGATCTACAACGAGGCACTCAGGTACGGGCAGAGGGAAGAAGCTTTTTTGGACATCACCCCATGCTGCTCTCCCTACATCCCTCCAGCCCTGCCCAGGCCTCACAGCTTGTCCTGGGGCCCTGGGCGCTGCATTTGGCACTGCAAGAATTTATTTTTAATGTATTTGGTGCACACTGCCCTTCCCATGAGCTCCATCATTTACACAGGCTCCCAGCTGTGCCATCACTCCCACTCTCTGGCCCTAATGCAGTGGTGGGGGCATCCCCTTCTCCCCCTTCCCCTGCCCACAGACACTATATTTAGGAATTTGTAACTGGGAGCTGAAAGCATGAGAAATATTTTCCTTCCTAGTCCAGCCACAGGAGGGGAGGAGCCTGGGAGCACATCCATGAGAATAACCAGGAACAGGAATGGGAGCGTGGTCTGAGTTGGGTGAGAGGAGGCACATGGGAGCCAAGAGAGTTGAGGTCTATAAATAGGCTGTGCAGCTTTCCTGGGAAGAGAGGGCTCTGGCGGTGTTGGCACACAGCCCTGAGCCACAGAATGGATGCCAGCACCCCCTGGGATGGGAATGATAATGAGTGCCCCTTTGCCCAGGGACTTGCTGGGGAAGGAGCCGCAGGAGAAGCTGGAGATCAAGCTGTGCCCTGATGGCAGCGGGCAGCTGTATGTGCCTGGGCTCACCGAGTTCAGAGTGCAGAGCGTGGAAGACATCAATAAGGTGTGGGGAGATGGGGGCGGCGGGCACAAGAAGGTGGCAGCAGGGATGCAGTGAACTGGGGAGGGGTCTTTGGAGTGTGACTCCCAGATTTGGGAGCACTTCTGAAGCCATGGGGAGCAACAGAGACCAAAATAGGTCCCCGGGTGTGATACGACAGTCACTGTACCATGGGATGAGCCACAGGGGGTTAAAAATAAAAGCTTGGGGCCCAGAGAGTTCCTGAGGGATTAGTGGGATGCGGCTGTCACCGCAGTGCCCTGCCTGTCACCCCCTGCCTTTGGTGCATCACCCAGGCTGAGACTTGACCGAGGTCATTACCCTGGTGGGCTAGGCACCCCGGGGGGGACTGATGCTCAGGTTACATCCCTGGCCATCCTTGAATGACAAGGGATTTATGGTAGGACTGGGGCAGGTTGGCCTCACCCCCTCAACTCCCTGGGCTCCCCCAGGTCTTCGAGTTTGGCCACATCAAGCGGGTGACAGAGTGCACCAACCTGAATGAGCACAGCTCTCGCTCCCACGCCCTCCTCATCGTCACCGTCCGCGGCCTCGACCGCAGCACGGGGCTCCGCACCACAGGTGAGTGTCACAGCAAACCCTCACTGAGGCACCCGGTGTGGCATCCCAGGGCTGTGTAGGGCTGGGCGCTGATGCCAGCGGCGGGGTTTGGCTGTGTGTCCTCAGGGAAGCTGAACCTGGTGGACCTGGCAGGCTCGGAGCGGGTCGGGCGGTCGGGCGCGGAGGGCAGCCGGCTCCGTGAGGCGCAGCACATCAACAAGTCCCTGTCGGCCCTGGGCGATGTCATCTACGCCCTGCGCTCCCGGCAGGGCCACGTGCCCTTCCGCAATTCCAAGCTGACCTACCTGCTGCAGGACTCACTCAGCGGCGACAGCAAGACCCTGATGATGGTGCAGGTAGGGCTGGGCACCCAGTGCCTGTATCCCCACAGCCAGCCAATGTGATTTCTGAGTCCCTCCTCGCCCCGGTGCTGAGGCAGGTGCTGGGCTGGAATCAAGGGATAGGGCTTGTCCATGGGACATCTTCCAGTCTGCAATCATGGTGCCAGCGGCAGCTCTCTCCCTGTCTCTGCACCCTAGACAAGGCTAAGGGATGGGGAATTCATTCAGAGGTCCACGATCCTGCCCTTCCTGCCTGCACATGGATGCTATCCCTATGGGCACGATCTCTTTGTATATTGTCATCTCCCCATGCCATTTCTCCTCTTTTTCTGGGACGATTTTAAGCTCTGGCAGCTTCTTCACCTCTGCCCTGTGACCCCCCCACTCTCAGCTGCTGGCAACCACACTGAGCCCCAGGGGGGCTGCCCGAGCCCCTGCACCTGCCACAGCTATTCCCAGCTGCTCCTTGCACTGGGGTGGTTGATGACAGGGAATCCAGCTGGATCAGACACTGACCCAGGCTTGGATGGATGGGGCTAGCCTGGGAGGGGCAGGTTAATAATAGCATCTCACTGGCCAGCAGCAGCAGGTTTTCTAGGGGGGAGCCCCTGGGGTGCACAGGCAGCTGCCAGGGTGACTTTGTGCCTGCTCCTTCCTGACCACAGGTGTCCCCTGCCGAGAAGAACACCAGCGAGACGCTGTGCTCCCTGAAGTTTGCTGAGAGGGTTCGCTCTGTGGAGCTGGGTCCTGTCTCCCGCAAGGCTGAGCTGGGCTCCTGGACCAGCCAGGAGCACCTGGAGGTAATCAAGACACTGCTGGTGCCCTTCCTTCTCACCCTCACCCCGGGGATCCCTCTTGCTTTGCCCCCACATGTGGTCCCCAGAGCTGTTGGCTGTTCCCCTAGAGCCACCTCCACTGGGGACAATCACCTAGTGGGATGCAGGTTGTCCCCAAAGTGCAGTGTCCAGCCAATGCTGCCACCTTGGCTGTTCCAAGCCCAGTTTTGCAGCAGCCCCATGGTACCCCCTGAGAACATTCAGACACCACTACCCAGGCATGCACTATCTGCCTGTGAGCCCATCCCCATTTCTTTCCCTCTGGGGCCTGGGCTGGGCTGACCCTGGGGCTGTGTCCCCTCTCCTCCCAGGGTGACTCGCCAGGTTCCACAGCACCACCTGGCCGAAGCCACACATCCCCCAGCCCGGGGCAGCTCTCCAGTCGCTCTGCCTCCATCCGCAGGAAGCTCCACACCTCAGGTGGGTGGTGGGACAGCTTAAGAGCCCAGACAGGGTCCCTCTGTCCCGGAAGGCTCCAGCCACCAGCCCCTGGCAAAGCCTGCAACGGGGAGTGAGCAGCTCGCAGTCAGCTCATTAGCTAATTAGCCATGGGCTATTAATTAACTTCCCCAAGAGTGCCCTAGTTTGAAGGCATTGCTGATGGCTTAGGTGGGGGGCAAGGGGAGGGCAATGCCACCAGGCTGAACCTCTTTCCCCTTTGATTTCAGCCTGACTTAGGGGCAGCCGTGGCTGCCAGGTGAGTGCCTGCGGCCGGTGCTGGTGGAGGGCTCTGCTTCACCCCGCTTCCCCAGGCAGGGCAGGGCTGCTGGGCTGTGCAGGGATGCTCCTGGGAATGCTTGTGGTACCAGCTCCTGCTACAGTGCCACCAGACAGGGCTGGGGCACTGGTGGCTGTGCCCCTGCCTGCTGTAACCTACGTATGTCTCCCCTCAGGGAAGCTGAGGCCAGTCCCCCTGTGATGAGTGCCAGCCACAGCATCAAACCCAGTGCAGAACCCAGCCCCTCACAGTGACACAGAGATGGCTGCTGGAAGACATGAAGGCTTTGGTGCCAGTCCCTTGGCCACCAGGACCCATGACAAGAGGGTGATGGCACCACTTACCATGAGCAGCATGTGGGCAAGGGTGTCCTAGCAGCCAGCCCCGTCCTCTCAGGGTAGGGGACGGTGGTGCTGGGTGAGATCTGCCCCCTCGGATGCTCAGCTCTGAGAGTTTGTTTTTGCTGGACAGATGTTTTTTAGCCAGAGCAGGGAGCTCTGCTGGGAGCTGCTCCCTCCAGCTTTGCTTTTACAATGAGATCTGGCTGGAAGGGGGTGCACAGAGCCAGACCAGCCCCTGCCCCTGCCTCTGCTACTGCCACAGGGCCAGCCTGGCCACAGCTCCTGCAAGGCTGTGTTTGGGCAGTTGCCCCATGTCTTCAGAGCAGCACTTTCTCCACGTTAAGCCACAAAAAATCCCAGCAGCTCCTGTCCCTGTCAGTTTCTCAAGCCCTGTTGTTGCATGAAGGCCCCCGGTGCTGTGCATGAGCCGAGCTGCTGTTCCTCGTGGTGCTGGTGCTGCCAGGGCCCCACGCTGGCTGCCTGTGGTACATGGCACCAGGGGGGATGGAGCAGTCTTGAATGAAGCTATTGTAAAATTATTTACCAGTTGTCTTGTCAAGAGAGATCACAGTGTGGTCGAGATGAAAGTGTTTGAAATATTTATACCTGTTTACATGGTCTTGGAATGGAAAATTAGTGGAAAACAAACAAAAAGACCCCAAACCTCCAGCCCAAAAGCCTCTTGGCTTATGTATGGGGATGGTGGTTGGCAGGGGCACGGGAGGGGATGGCACTGCCCTTGGACCTCTCAACACCCACCTGTGAGTACATTTCCTCCTGCTGCAACCCCCTGCTGGATGCACTGATGGCTCTTTCCACCACAGCCCTCTCTTGCGCTTACATGGCATGTTCTATTTAAAAACAAAAAAGGGAAAAATAAATTTAGCCTTTTGTAAGATTAGATGTTTCTATGTATTTTAATAATTAAAAAATATCCTGTTTTGTAACAAAACTTATTTTAAATAAACTCTTAAAGCCAGTCCTCCTGCACTGCGCCGTTCTTGAACCCTGCTTGAGGTGGGGTGAGTGCTTCCTCCTTCCTCCCATCACCTCCCATAGGGCTGGAAAAGCCCATCATATCCTTCCTCTTGCAGCTGCCCCCGGGGCCAGCCTGGCAGCACAGTCCCCACCCCATTTTGCAGCTATCAGGCTCCTGCAGTTAGCAGGAGAGCAGTGGTTAAATCCGAAGTGAGGCCCAATGTGCCCATGTCCTGCTTCACCTTGTCGTGCCCCACCTCACATTCCAACAATAGGCTGGTGGCTGGCAGAGCCTTTTCACACCTCATGGGGGTCCAGGCATAGGATTATCACCAGCTAAAGCAGGAAGCACCTGCAGAGCAGGACACACACCCTGTGAGTGTCCTGGTGCTCGAAGCAGGCAGCACTCACCGTCAGTCCTGCAGTGGTTCAGTGCCAGGGCCTCTTGGTGTACAAGCCACCTTTGGAGCCACTTCCTGCAGAGCCACGGAGCAGGACAGGCACTCCCCTATGTTCCCACAGCTTGACTGTTCGGATGAAGCATCAGCAAATGGGCACTGGCTTTAGCTTTCCTGATGGCCCCACTCCACCTCCCCAGAACAGCCTTCCTAAGGCACTCCCTGGCTCAGGAGCTGAGGTAGCATTGCAACTCCACCCGGATCTGCTGGAGAGCTGCAGGAGGGAGATCTGTGTGCAGCCAGGGACAAGGACAAGCCCTAAATGATGACACTGCTCCTTGGGCTGGGAACGATCCAGCAGTGAAACCGCCCCCGGGATTTCCACAAGCCACCTGGCAAGTGCTGGCTCTCCCGTTGTTCACCATAGCCTCCCAGCAGGAAGGGTGAGAATGGTCAGCTTCCTCTGGGACAGGCAGGGAACAGAGCCCTGCTTTTCCTGGGCACTCCCAGCCAGGAGCCATGCCAAGGTGAAAAGCACTTCAAGAGATTCAGGCATTTAACACAACTTTAAAAAAAAATTACAAATATTTTAATAAAATTCATTATAAGTTACAGATTCCTGGAGAACAAGCTCCAGTGTATAAAATGGGAGACAGGCTGGGAAGAGCAGGGAAAGCACCAAGAGGAGCCTCTTTCCCCAGAGGAAAGAAGAAAGAGGGACAGAAAGGTTCTGACAGACATTTATTGGGGGGAAAAAAAAAACCAAAAACAAACCTCTAAGAATGGTCCAGTGGATGTAGAAAGACATAACTCAGTCTGTGTCCCTCTGTTCCTCCACCCTTCCAAATCCTCACCCCCAAAGGCAAGCACATACGATGAGTCCTGTTTAAGTCACATATTTTAACAGGTCCAGGTAGACCTCAGATCTGAGGACAGTCTGAAGATACTGGTCTTCTGCAGCCCTGGTGCCAGCAGGGATGTCTGAGAAGCCAAGAGAAAATCTCTTAGCTCAGGTCCTTGAGATGCACTGGCACATTGGCACAGTGTCCTTGCCCATGTCAGATGAAGCCAAAGGGGCTGGTCCCACATGGCATTTGAAGTCCTTTCTGTATGGAAAGGGCATCCACCCCACAGCAGGCATTTGTGGGGCAGTGGCTGCAATCCTCAGCAGCTGCACAGCGAGAGCAGGGCCCTGGCCCACAGGGCCAAGCGACAAGAACCGACAGCACAAGCGGGAAGGAGGGGTGACAGCAGGCTCAGAGCCCTCCTGCAGGGACAGGCCAGCACAAAGAGCAGCCCAGAGCTTGATGCTGAGATGAAGAGCTGAAATGAAGCAGCCTCCCTACAGGGCTTTGTGGGGCCCTCCACCCACCAGGGCCCCTCACACAGCACACATGTCTCTCCACTCAGGTCCTCCATCCAGCCCGTAAGGCACCGGGGCTGGGTGGGCGACCAGCCAGGCAGATTCCACTTCCCTACCATGCTGGAGAGGGACAGGGGGAAAAAGATGGACGCACGGAGAGATCTGAAATCCAGCCAGACCACGAGCAGGGGAAGCTTGGCCACCTGTATTTGTACATGAGGAGGTGCTGGCTGTTAGTCCAGGACAGCCATGAGGAGAAGCAGTTCCCGAAAGGCACTACCATGGCGGCCGCTGAGCCCAGACTTGTTCTTGACAACGTTGCTGATGTTTTTCAGCTGCTTGTAGCACAACTTGCATTTCTGAAGCCTGGAAAAAAATGACAGCAGACACAGCATGAATCCTTAGTTGCCTGAGGTGTGGCTGTTCCTGCAGTGCCGGAGAGGCTACTCAAGCAGGAGAGAAAAGCCCTGAAAACAGCCTGGAAGAGGCTGAAATATGAGCACAGCTCTGCAAAAACACCGGGCATTCAGCCCACGTCCCAATGAGACAGGAGAATGGCATCCACATAACGGCTCCTTCAGCCCTCTCCCCTCTTTGGCAGTATAGTCCAGGGAAAAAGGAGGTGCTGTTTTCCAAAAGCCAATTCCCAGAGAGGAGCTATCCTGTGAATGAACTCAAAATCCAGGGCCTGGCTACAAAATCGTGTTTCTTGTGAGGCAGAGAGGAAAGCCACAGGGTGGTTTTACTCCTGGTACTTTGTTTAGGTATGACTCAATGCACAGAGGCAAAAGGAAAAGCAGTCTTTGGCCCTTTCCTCTGAGCAGCAGGGATTGGTGTTTGCAGACAAAGGGAAGGCATGTCCAGTCTAGTATCTGAGCCCTGATGACAAGGACAAAGCTCACCCAAGAGAAAGGCTGGTCACAGGAGGGAGCAAGCGGAAGGTGTGCCTCACCTTTCCTCTCTGCTGATGTCCACTCCAACAGAAGGTGGTGCAGCGAGGATATCTGTGATGAGTGGCAGGAATCTCTGGAGAATGAGTTTCAGGGATGTGCAGCCAGTCTGCACGTAACTGAAAAACAGAATCGGGTCCCACTTGAATTTCATTCCTGTCCCCCAGCACACAGCCCTCAAACAACTCCACTCTGCCACCTGTAACCAGGGAAGGAGAGCAACAGCCAAGTACCAACAACACATCTGAGTTCCAAAGCTTTCACAAAGCAAGCCTGTTCCAAAGGTCCTGGCACATACCCCATCCAAGCGGGACCTCTCTGCTCAAGGGCAGAGATGTCCTGCCAAGGGAACCTGGCAGGAGCCTCTCTCCCAGAAGAAAGGAAGAGCAGAAACTCCATCTTAAGAGAGGCTGCAATTTTTTCTCCCTAAAGATGAGTCCCCAGGCTGTTGCAGGACTTCATTCCCCTTGTCCCAAGCTGACAGCTTCACTCCCAGCAGTGTGCAAAGCCCATTTGTTTCACATGACCCCTCCTGGCTGCCAGAGCTGTCTTAAATCCAACACACCTCAAATAAGTCCCACTATCCTGCTCTTCCTGCCCATGCATACTTTCTGTATCTTTTCCCACGCACACCTAGCAACTCCATCATTCTTTTTCAGATGTCATATCAGCATGATACTGTATCTGCAGTGATTTCTCAGGATTTTTCTTCAGGTACAGAACACCCAGCACAGCTCCCCTATCACGACCTACACCCAGTCCCCCAAGCACACCATGTTCTTGAGGCCTCACCTTTCATATTTACTTTGGAGTAGTTTTTCTATCTGTGGCAGGACTATAGTACACAAATCCAGCTTCCAGAGAGACCTGAAAAGAAAAGGACACATCCTGAGGCTGGAGACTGAGGCTTTACAAAGCTGAGCCTACACAAATAAGACTTCCTGGCAAATGCCCAGGCAGACAGAGACACTCAAGTTCACAAAACAAGTTCACTGACTCCCCCTCGTGAGAGAAAGCGGCAGGTTCGGACATATTTCTTCGACTCTCAGCAGAATCATTTTATGAAGTCCCAAAAATTTGATTTTCCTTGGCCCCCAAATAACTCCAGCAGCTACTGTCATTGCAGGCTTGAAGATGTGACTACAAGCACAAGAATTTCACGCTGTCATGGCCCACTGGGCACAGGGCAGGTACAAGGCAGAGCTCCCAACTCCCAGCCAGGGACTCTCGCACATCCCAGAGGCTGACCCCATCCAAGACTCACGCTTTTTGGTTGACAATATTCAAGAGATCCACGACAACAGACAGATCATTGATTGCCACGGCAGAGTCCAGAGAGTTCTGAGAGAGGAGGGGAAGAAAAAGTCACTTATTGCAGAGGTCAAACTGGTTAGGCTAATGCAAATTAGTATCTAGTGCTGCTTTTCCAAAACAAGGTAGAGGACACATGAAGTTGGCTAGGCAAGAGAACTGTCTCATGAGAAAGTTTTCTCCATGTTTCTTTGTGACCATTCAGCTGCAGCACTCTGTAGTGCACCCCTGGGGACAAAAGCTGTGAGACCCTGTGTTTTGTATGAGGCAGAATCAGCCCCAAAGAAGCAAAGAGAGCTGCTCAGCTGCTCCCTTCATGAGCCTCAGGTATGTCCACATGCTTGCCTTGATGTCACTGGTGCTCCATACAGCCCGCACGGCGTCCAGGTTCTTGTGGCGGCTGGTGAGCACCACACACATGGTCTCGTGGCCTTTCCTGATCTGGGACATGGCCTCCTCATCCACCAGCTCTGCCTGGCTTTGGTTTTTCACAGCCTGCAAGTACAGACACCAATAATAGAGCAGGATGGCACAGAAGGGTGGGAGCAGTCTCTGGGCTAGGTGAGAGCCAATTTTGGTGCAGAGAATGTCAGTGAAAGCCATTTGAAATGGAAATGCTCAATTTGTTCTGATTTCAGTTACTTATTTCCTGCTTTTTCTACTATGTCAATCACAAACATCTTTAAAGCTTTGGAAAAACTCTCAAAAAAGGTGAATTTAAAGTAAGTTTTCAAAACCAGTATGTTTTAATGAAGAAATATTTTCACACAAACATATTTTTTTTTTATGTGAAACACTTGTCTGGGAACTGCAAGTTTTATTACAAAGCATGAATCTTACATAATTCATTAGATTCTCAATTTTCTTCCTGCCAAGGCCATGCCAGAACCACTACTTCCTTTACTCACATTTAGAGTTTGGGATCATCAGGATGCTCCGGTCTTTCCCCCCTTTTTAAGACAAAGGAATACCCTCCCCAAGAGAGACCAAGAAGCCTCCAAGATGCAAGAGGCAGAGATTCCTGTGAAATTATTATGTACATGTAATGGCAGACACCAATTTTTTAAATGAACCACTGTCTGGTACACGGAATAGTTCAGTGACTGTCTCACCCCTTGCTCTCTGCTTTGGTAACAGGTTCTTCATGAGCAGGGCTCAACTCTGCTGTATTCATACCTATCACAGTGGGGCAACCCCTTTCTGATGCCACCCAACACAGACATTGGCTGGAAAATGTTGTCCAGAGACACTTACAGGGAGAAAGTCAGAGGCCTTCAGGCCAATGGGCTCATTCCTGGCTGCAGGAATCACTGATGGCTCTGTTCTGGTCAAAGAAGTTGAGGAGGCAACCGGTGGCCTCTGGACTGGATCAGGCTGCAGGAAAAATTGGGATAAAAGCTCTAGCAGGAACAGTCTGGCCCTAGTCTGATGACCTGTATTTCTGACCTGCTTTCTTCTCACAGCAGGGTCCTAACATAGAAGCAGTCTGCAGTTTGCTAGCATAATTTAAGAGGCAATAAAGTGTCTCTCAGGTACACACCAAACGTAATTAAGGTTTGTAAAGAACACGGAGATGCCCCAGCAGAAGTGCCAAGTGCTGTTATTGTTATCTGAAATTAGGGCAATGGGCTGTGGCTAGCCTGAAGGCTAAGAGAGAATTCTAAAGAAGCCAGTAAAATGAATACTGGCCCATCAGCTGCTTGCACTTTCGGCAACAAAACAGCCTCTGTTCAAGCATTTGTAGAAACCTGGCACTTGGTACTCTGGAGTGCCCCAATTTTGAGATGCAAGGAGAAGCACCACTGCAAGTACAAGCAGCAAACTGAAACAACAGAGCCTGTAAGAGGCTTGGCCTTGGTTCCACTGCTAAGGCAAGACACTTGGCAGCACAAAGCCTGGAGCTGCACTTTTACTGCTCTTCAATGAAGGAATGAGCCTGAGCAGAAATCACAAATTCTCCAGCTCTGCACATCGTTCACAGAGGGAGCAGGAACAGCAATTCACAGATCACACAGTACGTACGAGCTCTTGCTTTGGCAATGAGGTCTGGACATCCACAGCTTGGCTGGGCTTCACTGCTTCCTTTGCAGCTCCAGGCTCTTAAGAAGAGGGAGAGAAGTGGGAAAGAAGAAACTGATTGTTACTTTCAAGAGTTGAGAGCAAAGGTTCTGTTTAGCTACACTGCAAGAAGTAATTTCTGCCTTAGGCAGCTCTCCCTCTTTTGAAGGCCGTTAGCCCCATCCCCACCAGGGGGTCATGTCCATACTCACCATCCTCAGGAGGGGCAGGAAAGGGCTCATTTCGAGGAGGAGTTCGGCCTACAGAAAAAGATTGAAATAATAAACAAATGAAGGAGCATACAAGGCTACAGATAAGTGGTAAGTCAGCCTTGGAGCAGAGAAATCTCCAACAACTCCACACATGAGGGTCATCAGTGATACAACAAGCAGAGTTATCTCCTTTGAATCTTGACACTAATGTTGAGTTTGGCTAAAAGCTTTCAACCTTCATGGAAAGGAGGGACAAAACTGACCCCTGTGGTTCACTGCTGCTGTAGAAGTGTGAAGTGTGAGACAAGGCACTGTCACAACAGATGATATTAGGAAAAATCCACCTCCTGTTATGGATTAATATAAGTAAATAAAAATAATTGCTATGAATTCCTCAGAAAGAGTATCTCATTTTTATCATTTGCATAAAATGACACTGCACAATGCATCCTAAACAACATTCTTTGCTTTAACAAAACATTTTGCCTTTCCTTCTTTAATGAAGACTGCTGATCTTATACATACCAAAATTCTAAGCTAATAAAATTCCCTTAGCATTCTATTCAGAATAGAAAGGCAGAATATTTACAATGAAGCTCTGGATTCCGAGCCAGGCTTCAAACAGACATCACTGTACCCTACTAAAGGTGCCACCTTTAAGCCATTCACCAATATGATCTGGGCATCAGTGTCCAAGCACAGAATTTTAAAGAAAAGCTTTCTAAACACTCCAGTCACAGGTGAAGTCTCTGCTACAGTAAGCCAAAGGTCAGTAGTACCAAATCAGTTCAGCACCCTGATCTCAAACCCAAACACTACTCAAAAGCCCATTAAGCTCTGGTACTGACAGATTGCATTCTTGGGCTGGAAGATCTCTTTGTAATCTTCCTGGTTCTGGATCTCAGCCCTTGATTCCTTCTCATCCCGGTCATCTTCACTGCTAGGACTGTGCCTCTCACTCTCTGAGTTGTGCTTCACTCTGCTGTGGAAAAAGAGTTGTTGTCAGGGGAAGCCATATTGTCAGAGAGAGACAGAGAGAGAGAGAGAGAGAGAGAGCACTGAGTGCCTGGGACATTTCCTTAAAATCTTGAAACTCCAAAAGCTAGGAGACTCCCTCACCTCTGTGGCTTGCTGCAGCTCGTGGAGGGCCTGTCATAGATGCGGCGAAGGGAGGACCCTGTGGGGGTAGGTGGCACAAGAGGCTGGTCGTCCCTGATCAACCCGTGAGGAATAGAATCTGACTTTGGGACTCTGCTGAGATCCACAACGAAGGAAGAGACTGTGCTTTGTGCAAAGGAAACTCCTATCTGCAGAGGAAAAAGATCAAGATAATTCGCCAAGGAGGGGGGTGCACACCAGCCCTTTTGAGAACAGGCATGATGGAATGAACCTGAGCAGCTGTGCTCAAGGATTGCTCAGTTCAGTCCTGCGGATTTTTCAACCTGAAGTTGCCAGTGATTTATTAAAAGCTTGAATAAAACTTTTGCCAAGCATAGCTTCTAAATACTGGTCAAACTAAGCTCCAGTTCTTTCCTCCAGAAGCCAGAGATACAAAGTGGAACACAAGGCACACAGCCTTTGGGCATGCTGCAAGCCCTGACACAAGCTTACAGGTCTGAAGGCCTGCAAGGAAGCAGCAGGATTTTATCTTGTGTTTCACAGCTGCCTACCCCCACCTCAGGAGCAGTGGCTTACCAGCTGGTTGTTGCTGATAGACAAGTCAGCTACTTTTCCCCAGTTCACCAAGACCACATCAAAACAGCGTTCTGGCTCCCAGCCGTACACACGCAGAGAATCCTGGAAGCCGCTGTACAAGCAGCAGCCATCCGGGTTGAACAGCACACACCTGGGAGAAAGGCAGGAGGAGAATCAGGCACAGCATTCCCACCTTGCTCAGTCCTTCTGGGTCTCTGGCTACACTGAACACCTTCAGTTCTGTTTCTAACAACGAACCCTGCAATGTTCACCTGTGCAACTTGGTGGGCTTGTGCAACATCTCCAGCAGCCCAAACTTCTCCCCAGTAAAGTCTCTCTCTGAGGAAACCCCCCCTTCACCCCACCTTCAGTTTCTGCCTAGCACATTTCAGTAGGAATTTAATGTACCTGACAGGAGTAGCCTCCTCTTCAATACAGCTCACAACTTGAAACTTCTCCAAGTCCCAGAACCGAACAGTCCTGTACACACAACACAACAAAATTCATTTCTTGTCGCTCTAAAAATCACAGTAGGATCCAGATTTTAAACAAAACACTAACAGTTAGAATGACTTTTGCTGTTGTGCACATACAGTGACCCTACCCAGAAGGCTGGTCTAGCTAAGATCCATGAATCCAAACAGAGATACTTAGAGGTTCTAGACAGAGACAGGTATTTAGAGCCAACCCAGAGCTAAGAGAACACCCTGCCAGCTGAGAAGGGCTGCCTGCTGTTCACACAGGATGTCAGCTGGATTGTGAGAGGCTTGGGGCTACACACTGGTTTCTAGTGTGGCAGAAGGTGCCATCAATTTTGGATGAGAAGGGAAGATCTCCATGTTCTGCCCATCACAGACGTCATGTCCTGCTGTCCAGATATCTGGCTCTTGCAATGGCAGAGTTGATTGATATTTCTCTTTGCCATGTTCCTGTGAGGAAGGGCATAAGGAAATGGAACAGACATAGGCATTTCCCTTCTTTCTCTCTCCCCTTACCTGTCAGAGCTGCCAGAAGCCAAAAGGTATTCATTGGGATGGAATTCAACAACATTTACTGGGCCGGTGTGTCCTGTAAACTCAAACATTAACTTCCCAGCAGTCAGATCCCACAGCTGAAAGGAGAAAAGAACAGAGACTCTTGTTAGAGATTTCCAATACACTTGGGATTTCCTTGTACTGGCAAGCTTCTAACACTTCCCCCCTCCATTAAGAGACCCAAGTCTGTCAAAGAAGGCAATAACCAGGGAAAAAGTACCATCCAAATAACTTAAGGCTTTGTTTTGTTTTTTTTTTTTTGCATTAGCTTTTATTTTCCATGCAATTTGTCCCCTAGAAGTTTCTGTTTTATATTTAGAGACTGAGACAAAATATAGCAGTTCCATCTGTCCCTACAGGCTGTATCTCAAAAGTAAACAAACAAAAATCCAAAAGCTCTGAATCTCCTAACAATTCCTTCTTCCTGTGTTCTAGTCTGCACTTGAAAATGCAGTGAAATAACTGATCAGTTAATTTCATGTGAAACTGAAAATAAAATCAGTCCTTCATCCCCATTCCTCCATACTCCATGTGAAACAACTGAAGTCACTACTTCAGTCAATACTTTCCTGAACTCCTTCTCTTGCTCTGCCTAGTCCTGACAGCAATTTTCAGACTAATAATCACATGTCATGTGTATAATACAAACAGAGACAGAAATCAGTCTGGTGAAGCACTGTGCTGTGGACAATTCATTCTATAAGGTTTACTGAGGCCAACATTCAGGTATCACAACTCTACTACCATCAAAACACTGATTTTTCTGTGCATAGTCTCTCCCAATGAGTCTGCTGGATAAGGGCATTTCAACCCACGCAGCTCTTCCATGGGTGTTGTGGCCATCAGACACAATCCCCATAAGAAAATTGTTCCTTGCAAAGCCACAGGGCTCAGCCAGCTGCCAAATGAACTAAGGCTATTTATGAGTGAGTGCTGGTAATGCCTGGTAGAAAGACAATCCCAGCATTCTCATGTGCCACAAGCACATAAGGAGGGTGTCACAATAAATTACCTTTACAGTGTGATCATCAGCAGCAGAGGCCACCCATTTCCCATCAGGGCTAAAGCGGAGACACCGAACTGCTTCTGTGTGACCCTGAAATGAGGAAAACAAACAGTACTCTGGCTTTTGTGTTTCAACTCTATACAATATAATAAACCAAAAACAATTAAGTGTTTTACAGAGCTCACAGCTTGCAGAACACAACACTGTACTCAAGACGCTACACCTAGCCACACCAAATGTCTGTAATCTCTCCAACCTAGTCATCAGTTTAAGTATGGTAAATACAGATCTGGCTTCACTAATAAGAACCAGTTCTAAATTAGATTTACATATGCTCAGAGAGAAGTGCTATGACACTTAGTCTCTGGTTTCTACATGAAATTAATATACAGCAAGTTCTTCAGGTAGAAAAAGATCCCAAGAACAGAACCATCTCAGTGCAGTGGTTATACCATTAACAATATAAAGAAACCCTCAGGGATGCTCTCCATCCCCCACTGAAGCCATCCACACTATGATACCCATTGATATCCCATAATATCCATTGCATATTCCCATACAGCTCACAGAGGCCTGCTGAGGTTTGCCAGGCCACTTCACAAATCATGCAGATCTTATTTTCAGGCTGGAAAACCAGGAGGTTCATCGTACATAATCACATTTAGGTTTGCTTACAAGTCCTCAAAATAAACATTTCTCCCCTCTTTGCCTGAAACCTAATGAAACATTTTACCTTGAATGTGAAGATACAGCCTTTTCTTCTTACATCCCAGAGCTACAAGGAAAAAAAGCAAACAAATTATATGTTTGGAGCAGTATGTTGGGAGCTCAAGGGTCCTGCCAGAACAAAAGATCTCTGTGTCACCAAGCTAACAGATACTGCAGAATGAATGGGCTGCTGAAGCCCTGTAGGCCTTAGGGGTATTTTCTAACTCCTCCTGGAAGGTATCTCTTACTACAGCAGCTCAGTTCTGACAGTCAAACACCAGCCTCAGGAAGTTGATACAATCCACAGCAAGCAGGACATCTGTGCTTGCTGACACCAGGCCTTGGCTGGCACCTTACTCAGAGCCACATTCCACACCAGAGGAGTCACATTCATGAGCTGGCTGTGAAAATACACGCATGGATTTCACAAGCACTCACAAACACACCTGCCCACACATGGAAATGATGATGTGCAGCATCCACCAACAGCTTGACACAAAACACATTCTGGCACTCTTCAAAACAAAGACACTGCAAGTAAAGAGGAAAATCTCTAGTGGAAGCTGGGTTTTACCTTAATGTTGGTGTCCAAAGAGCCAGATGCCACAAAGCTTCCAAAAGGATGGAAATGAAGGCTGCAGATATTCGCTTTGTGACCTGGTAGGGTACGAAGAACTGGAAATAGGAGAGGCAGAGCATGGAGAAGGAATAGGGGGAAAATATTTAATAGTTTATTTCCACCAGACACCATGTGGAACTGTAGCCATACTATCCCCACCATTATTTTATGGAAATATATATTATTTTGTGGAAATGCCCCTGACTTTACCCCGGCAATGCAAAGAAACAGCAATAGAAAGCCCACGATCAATGAACTCAATGACAGTCCTGTCCTTAGGTATGTACAGAACTCCAAAGATCTCCATTCTGAAAATGAGGCAGCTGGCAGGCAGTGCATCTTTCCATTTGTTACACAGACAGTAAAATGGGCAGGAGGAGGAACAGTTTTAGCCAGGAAGTGAAGTGAAACAGCCTTGACTGCCTGCAGCATTCACCTTGCAGTTATTAGACAGACCCTCTCCCAGGACTCTGCACCCTATCCAGGCATCACTTCTTAGGTTCCAATATTCACCCTGGACTCCTTCAATTGTCCCTTGCAAGAATCATCATAAAGACAGGAAACGAATGCTTAGGAAGCAGGAGACAAAGAAACAATCAGTGTTTCAGCAAGTCATCAAGTAACACCCCCTGTAATTCTGGAAACCAGAAAGGACCAGTAGAACTGGTACATCATATCTTGGCAAGCAGTGACAAATGCAGAACTCAACTCTAAGAAAAACTGCTCAGATAATAACAAGGGCAATCCCTCTCCCTCATCTGTCATCTGGAACAAGCCAATGATTCCCCTGGCAGAAATTAGCTCTTGAGCCAGAGCTGGGGTGGTGATTTGCAAAGACACTGGCTCATAGGTCTTCTAATAAATACAGCCAGATCAGCTACTCCCCACAGGCAGAGCCAAACTATTCCATAACTGAACTGATTCTAACTGTCTGAATGACAAAAGTGCTTTTCAGTATTGATGCTGCCTGTGGTTTGCCTCCTTAGCTCAGCCAGTGTAAGTCTATTTTCATTACACATTCCCTCTATGAGCAAGTAGCAACCAATAAGAAATATTCAGTCATTTTCTGTATTCCTGCTGGAATGCACTCAAGTGATTTATAATAGCTTTGCAAACTCATTCTAGGATTTGAGGAAAATTCAACAAATAACGCATGGCTCAACAGTGGCCTTTAAAGGATCCGAGCCTGATGAGTTAATAGCTTCTACAGTTTATTAGAAATTAGGTCCTTGTCTATTTATGTGGCCATGCAAGAGAAGGAGAGCAGAAAAACTGCTTGAGGAAAAAAGAAAAGTTAGAACCTAAAAACAAGAAGTCAACAAGCAGAGGATTCCTGCATTTATGCAGAACTGAATAAACTTGAAACTTCCAATCCAGTTTGGGATCCTTTTATTAAGGTTGACAATTCTAAGTTGAAACTCTGAATACAAATTCTACATGCCTAGTTATCTACACATGCATGGAAACTGATCTGGAACATAGATTTTGATACACTCAGGTCAAAACCATAGAAACTAGTTCCTCAGATCAGTGTCCCCAGTACATGTCCAAATTTCTGCTGAAGCATGAATATACAGCTCTATAGCCTCAGTAGGAGGGCAAAAAAAGAGGTGCAGATGAAGATGAAAGCAATGCCAGGATCCTGTTCCTTCTTAAATGAGGAACCTTCTGGGTCAGTATAGGCATTCAACATAAGGATTCCCCAAAAAGTGTGCATGAACAGAAGCAAAAACTCATGGGCACATACCTTTGGCAGCTTCCAGGTCCCAAACTCGAATGGACCCTGACCGGGACCCTGCAACTATGAGCTTCTCATTTGGGTTCACTTGAAGGCTTTCTATGGGGCTTGTGTGGCCTGTCAAGCTCTGCAAAGAAATTAATCAGTCTCAAGTCAACAGCTGCTGGCACAGCCCTGTGTGTTGGCATTGCTCATACTCCAGGGGTAACTCTTTAGCCATGAGCTGGCACCACCTGGCTGTGCACAGTCCTTTTTCCTCAGCAGCCAGCAGGATGGCAAAGCACTCTAAAGCCCATCACTGCACCCAGCATAGCACCTGTCTTCCCACATTATCCCACTTTCTGGGGCACACTGACTAAGTTTTAAAAGATGCATCAACAAAGACACAGGTAGTTAAACATTAGGTGCGGATGCTCAGACAAGGCTGACACATTCTTACATCATAAAAATTATGCTGTGGTAGCACAATGGCACCATGTTTGCTCTAAATGGGTCATGTAAGTGTCATGAACCAGTTACGAAATCAAAGCAAGAGGAAAAGCAGGGCTACTTTGAAACCTTCACACAAGCACAGAGCCATAGGTTGCTGCCAGCAATGGATGCCACAGTGATAGCATGGTGTAACACTGAAGTACTGACTTGAGGCATAAGGCAGTAATTCACATGTAGGAAGTTCCTTTCATCCTTGAGCACCCAAAGGCTTACAAATTACATCAGCATTTTGAAAATGTCTATATTTTAGTAAACACAAGAATATTTAAAACTAGCTCTAGAAAACAAATTCCACCATTGCAGACTTTCTGCTTGCCTAATAAGCAGTATTCTCTGCTTTAGTCCATCCTCAAATGTCTTTTTAAATAGCTACTCTAGCTCTATGCCTCCCACACACATACAGAGACTGGGAATGCCAGTTGGAAGCTGCCTGTTCTGATGGAGCTTTCTTAGGAATCCATGTGCAATTGAAATCCTCTACAAGATCCACAGTTGCAACTGCCATTACTTAGTGAGAACTAAAGATCACACTTAAACCAAGTTGCAATGTTACTTGAAAAATTCCTCTCCCTCTTTCCCAACACAAACATCCATAATCATTATAATACAAACATTAAAAATGAATTTCAGAGGACAACCCCAAAAATCAAGATTCTTTTGATACACAAAAATGGCACAAGCAGCTTCAGTCAGTCCCTGCCTCTCAGAAGCAGCAGCTCTCAGTGTCTGTGGTTCCCACGAAGTGCAGGAGAGGTGCAGCTCTGCTACCACAAAAAGGTACAGAGTTAGTGCTTCAACCTTCTTCTCTAATAAGGCAATAGTCCAGTTTCAAACTGGAGTCATGCCACCACGAAAAGCCTGGAAAGATGCTGCTTAACTACACTGCGCAAAAAGCACAGCCCTACCAAAGGTGACCTTCCATACACTCAATGAACAGAAAAATAAAGTGGATGAATTCTCCTTTTGGCCTTTTTGACCTGACTCTCCTGATTTCTTTCCCACAAGGCTCGGACTGGCTAGAGCAACGCCTTCAATACCACAACATTATTGTGTTGTTAATTAAACAAATGACAAGAGATGTGCTACCGTTGGTTCTATACAACACCCACTCAAAGTGATGCAGGATAGATATCTGTTAAATAGATATTTATGGTGCTCTTTAGTGATCTCTGCTGGGGTAACCCTACCCTTGCTAACACACTGCCAGAGTTCCTCCTCCCCAGCCTACAGCAAACTATCGTGGCAACCTTTATGCTGACAGTTAGGGATGGTGGCACAGGTGGCAATGCATCCTGCTGGGGATATCTCCTGCTGTGACTGCAAACCCCAGGCTATAAAACTGGCCCCTGTAGCCTGTACTATAAAACTAGCTGTTCTTGTACAAAACTCTTCCTTTCATTATTTGTAGACTGGTAATATAATAAAGCACAATATTTATTATCTGAGTAAGCACTGGTCCAGCTGAAGCATTCCCACAATATCTCTAGGGCAGTGGTTTCACTAGGCACCCAATTCTGTCCCTATCTTTAGCTAGAATCTGGTTACACAGCTTTGTGTTGGCAAACTCTATTCAAAAGTCCCACAGGCTCCACCCCAACAATCTTTCCCCTCATTCTCTACCCTCCAAACCTCAGAATTAATATTCCCATCCCCCAAAAGCTGAAAACAGGCCTGTTCTTACCATGATGCAGTTGGGCTTGCTAACTGACCATATGTTGACCCGACAGTCGTCTCCTCCAGTGGCCAACATCCGGCCTGAACCTTTTCCCAGGACTACTGAGGATACGTTGCTGCTGTGGGCCACGATCTCTTCTGCACAAAACAAAGCAAACACTTATTACAGATCAGTTATAAAAATTTTCATCCCATCCCTTCAAAATGTCTAAAAAATATTATTTCTCCAGAAACACTCTCCAGTTTCCACTGGACAAGCTGCAGCAGCCCACTGTTCAGATAAGAAGTCACACTATTATCTTGCTTTGAACAGTCCTTCTTGGCTCTGCCTGCTGCACTTAGAACATTTACCGACAAAAGTTTCATGACTCCAGTGCTCACATGGCTTACAAAAAGCATCCTCTCTCACTTGCAGCAGCTCAAGTGAGCTTTTGAAGATTTGCTCAAGTGCAGCAATCTGATCACAGAAAACACTTTACCTGCAATAATGCACAGCAGCCAGAGTCATCTAGAAAGGCCCTCTAATCCTGTTCTAGAGAGCAGCAGCAGCAGACAATCCAACCTGAGAGGAACTGGCAGAGGAGCAGCAGTACAGTTTGTTACCTTACCCAGAAAAAAGCCAGACTCAGCAGCGGGGAGAGGTGGAGCTCCCTTCCCTGAGCTTTGGCAGAGTCTTTGCTACATCCCCACTAGGTTACACAGGCAAAACTGAGCACTGCAGGGCATGCAGCTGTGACAAAGGAAGGTGAATACCCATCCAAATGGGCAGAAAATAACAAATCTGACTGATGCTAAATGACTGTTAAAAACTGGGAGCTGAGGGGATGCTCTGACACTGCAACAACTGAACCCTATGGAAACCTCATAACAAAGAAACCAATTTGGGGCAAAAAAGAACCCAAATGTGCATCTTTGCTTAGACATCTCACAGTGGAATTCTAAATTCACTCAAAATTTTAGCAGTGGTTTTTGGCAGATGCATTTACCAATACCTTCATCTTACTGTTCTCTTCTTTGAAAGGTCACAAGATTTGCATGCCTAATAGTTATGAAACTGTAAGAATAGTTATGAGTCTGTAAAAAGGCTAGGTAGCATCAATCCAGCTTTCATTCAGATTGTTTGGCTAGGAGGAGCAATTTGATCATTTTACATGCAACACTAATCCAAAAGGATTTTAGATGGCTGCAATAATAATTACAGGTACTTTGATCTCAAATTCTCAAGAGTGCTTTTTTGAAAGCAAAACTGCGCAACTTTCACTTGGGCTGGAGAAACACCTTTCAAATTACAAAGGTAACTGGACCACAAATTACATGTGAAGGGCAAATCCAAAAATACACCTGCATTGTATTTTCTGAAAGAAAATTTGCTGAAAGACCAAACTTCCACATAAAAATGCTAAAACAAAGCCTGTATGGATACACAGACTAGAAGGTGACCAAAAGTACAATTAGCATTACTAGACCAACCCACTAGTTAAATTTGCAAAGACAGATGCTAAGCATTGCTGCTGAAATGAGTGTGTCAGCAGCTGCACTTTTTCCCCTTTTGATTTCCTTCTTAATAATACATTGTAAGTTTAAAAATCATTGTGGAAGCATCCAACCCTCTGTTCCTAAAAGCCAGGTGATAAACTGATGTCTGCCTTGGGCAGAGAGGTTCATTTGCTCTCCAACAAGTCCCTTAAAACCACAAAGTTTTTATTTTATGAAGTTCTTCTCACCAGCTATCATCCACCAGCCCAGTAACACTGAACTCCTAATTAGCATTGCTGAAACATCCCTAACACTCGGAATGCTTTTCCCTCTAAAGAGGATGCTAAGATGGGGCAGAGCCTAGCAAAATGAAGATCAAGAACCTCTGACCACCTAGGGAGAATGGAGATTGACAGACTTCCAGCTTTTCCTGCAATTGGAGTTTCAGGGATGGGAAGATAACATAGCAAACTGGCTTTCTGCTCAAAAAGACACAAAATTCCTAAATCAGTAATCTCAGATTACTTCATGTGTTACCAGACAAGGACACTATTTCTGACAGCCAGTTTGCAGAGCCCACTCATTGACTAAAACAACTGATCACATCCTATTGCTTCTAAGCATTCCTCAACAGCCCTTATGAAATAACTCATCAGCGATCAGTTAGAAACTGATAGTCAGCAACTGTCTACTGCTCCTTCAGAGGAAGAATAATAGACATGAAACCAGCAGATTCTTACCGTCTATTGCAAAGCAATTTCAAGAGGGTGGGACACACAGGCCCTGCAAAGATCATCTCATTCCTCCTGCAGCAGAGAGCTCAGTGAACCTTCTGTAACAAGTGAGCACCAGTGAAGGACAACCCCACAGAGTCTAAGTTTGGGACCTTCTCCCTGACACTGAGGGGATACCCCATCATAACCTGGCTCTCAAGAGCAGTGTCCACTGAATGACAGAATATTCTGAGTTGGAAGGGATCCACAAGGATCATCAAGTCCTACTCCTGCTTGTCCTACACAGGACAATCCCCTCCTTTGCCTGAGAGTGTTGTGCAAACGCAGGCTTGGTGCTGTAACTACCTCCCTGGGGAGCCTGCTCCTGTGAAGGTGAAGAGCCTTTTCCCAATATTCAACCTAAACATCCACTGGCACAGCTCCAAATGCTCACTCAGGTCCTTTCACTGGTCACAGACAGCAGAGATCAGAGCTGTCCCTCCAACACACTCATGAAGAAGCTGCAGCTCATGATAAGCTCTGCCCTCAGTCTCCTCCAGGCTGAACAAGCCAAGAGAGCTCAACCATTCCTTTGCATGGCTTCCCCTCTAGACCCTTCACCATATTCACAGCCCTTCTTTGGATACTCTCCAAAAGCTTTATAACCTTCTTAAACNTCCCAATATTCAACCTAAACATCCACTGGCACAGCTCCAAATGCTCACTCAGGTCCTTTCACTGGTCACAGACAGCAGAGATCAGAGCTGTCCCTCCAACACACTCATGAAGAAGCTGCAGCTCATGATAAGCTCTGCCCTCAGTCTCCTCCAGGCTGAACAAGCCAAGAGAGCTCAACCATTCCTTTGCATGGCTTCCCCTCTAGACCCTTCACCATATTCACAGCCCTTCTTTGGATACTCTCCAAAAGCTTTATAACCTTCTTAAACTGTGGTGCCCAAACCTGCCCCCAGAACTCGAGGTGAGGCTGTACCAGCACAGAGCAGAGCAGGACCATCACCTTCCTCGATGCACCCCACGGCACAGCTAGCTCTTTGGGCTACCAGGGCACACTGCTGACTCATTATCAACTTCACATCGACCAGGAACCCCATATCCCTTTCTGCGGGGCTGCTCTCCAGCGTCTCCTTCCCCAGTCTCTCCGCACATCCAGGGATGCCCCTTGACAGGTGCCCCACCCCTCACTGCCTCGGTTGTTCTTGTACTACAGTAGAGTCATGTGGGGTTAGACAGCACTTAGCCTAGCCCTGCAGCAACCATCCAGAAAAAAGAAAGACCGTGACCCTTCGAAAAGAGCACTGACAAGGCCAAGCTATTCACTGTGCCGCTATGTTTTCCAACAGGACTTCCAGGAGTTAAAAATTCCAGTCAGCAATGTAGAAGGAGGGCCGGGGCACCATATCCAGGGCAGGGATGAGGTGGCTCTTATCCCTCCCCACTCCCAGCCGGGGCGGCTCCCCCGCCCGGCACTCACGCAGCTTCCATGCCGTCTTCGTGGTGACGGCCACGGCCATGGCTCAGCGCGGCGCCTCTCGGGCGGGCAGCGCCTTCCTCCTCCCGGCGAGGCTCCGCTCCGCTAGCGCGTCCTACGGACAGGCCGTGCACCGGGGCTGCCCCCGCCGTCTTGCGGGCACACAGACACAATCACGGCGAGACCCTCCTGAGAAGCGGCGCGGCGGGGGACGAGGCCTCGCCGCTGATGAACATCACGGGAACGAGAGCGTTGTTCGGGACGAGGACGATCGCCTGGACGCTGGTGGCGGCGGGGCCCGGCAGTACCGCACCGGGACCCCCCAGCCGCCGCCACCGCCCCACAACCGGCCCTTCACAACAACCCCGCGCCGCGCCGGGCGGTTGCCCGGGCTCCGCGCGCCGCTCGGCCAATAGGAAGCGAGGGCGGAGTGGTTGCGATGGCGACGGCAGCACAGCCGCCANGCACAGCCGCCACTCGCAGAGCGGCTTCTTGGCGGAGCCCCGCAGGAGCGACCAATGAGGAGGCGGCGCTCTGGATGGGGGCCGCCATTTTGCGGGGCCGCCCTGAGGGGCGGGGGCCGGGCGCCGGGCGCCGGGCTGCGCCTGCCCGCGCCTGCCCTGCTGCCGGTTCGGGTCCGGCAGCAGCTCCGGAGTTCCCGTAAGGGCGGCAGGGGTGTTTCCCGGGCCTCGTAGCTCACGGTCCGCCGATGGTTGAGGCCGTCGTGTCCCATTAGGCGGTTCACGGGTGTCACGGGCACAGCCCCGGAGGGAGCGGGACTCCTGCAAGGCTTCTGTGCCTCTAGCCGCTCGGCTGAGGTCCGGTCGCACTGCTTGTGCGTGTTTCTCTCTGTCTTTTAAACCAATTACTCCATCAACAGAGAAAAAAATCAAATTAATTTGACGCTGCTCCTTGATAACGACCCAAGAATGCAGGCTGAATTTCAAGGTTCATATCCTTCAAGCTCAGGAGAGATGCATGCCGATAAGAGGGAAATCGGGCAAGAATGCCAGGAGGCCTTCGTGGATGGATAAGGAGCTGCTGAGCAGCCGAGGGGAAAAAAAAAAAATAAAAAAAAAAAGGAAGACTACCGTCGAAGACTTTCTCAGAAAGGAAAAAGAAACTTTCAAGGGGAAACGAGGACAGGTGGCCTTGGAGGACTACAGGGAAATCCCCTGGCCAGGGGACTTGGGGCTAAATGATCTTTAAGGGCCATTCCAACCCTGTAATATCCTGATTCGGTAATGCATTTGCTGATGGTTTGGCAGCTGCTGTGTCCCTAATGCCTGTAAAAGGATTTTTAAATTAATTTATTCTGGTGACTTCTCTGGTATTGAATTAACAGTGATGAGTTCATAACCACAATGTTATATGGGGTGGTGTTTTGTCATTACTGCACTCTAAATGAGGTCAAAGAAATGTTACATTTGTGAACTCACCAGTTCAAAACCTTTGCTTATGCTAAACTGAATTATGAATTAGTTAAAATAATATGTTGGAAAATAATCAGTATTCCCAAATAATCCCACTCCTCCTGCCAGCAGCTATGGAGCAGATTTGAAAAGAAAAGCCCTGAAAGACTGATGGTTTTTCTCCCTTTCTGAAGCAGACCTTGGGGCTAAGGTCCCATTCAGATGGAGTTTCATGAGGAGACAATTGATGTAACTACAGACAGGCCTTAGAACAAAATAAGAAAAAGGTGAAGAGTGGTGAAAATTCATTAAAATCTCCACAAATCTGATGATAGTGAAAGATTTACTGCAGACAGCTCCAGAAAAGGAATGAAAAAATCAATGAAGAAATCAGTCACGCCCGAGGTGCCCAGCTGGGTGAGGATTCCTGAGCAGCATCTCTTTAGGAGAATGTTTTTTCTATTGTGCCAAGTGCTTTTCCCTAGAACAAGAAGGGGGATATCAGATGGAAACTGCAGTGGGACATGGACTAAAGTATTTCACAGAGTAGCTTCGGTGCCAAGTTCCTGGGGGGCTGACTTGTAAACCTGCCCTGCTCAGGCAGTCATTCCCAGTCCCTGCAGAGCCTCTACAATGTGGAGCTGGTTGCAGTGTGATGGGCAAGGGATTCAGCCTCCTCTGCTCTCTGATTCTTGTTCTCCAAGGAACTCTGGGAGCTCTTCTGCTCCTCTTCCAGCAGCTGTGAGGGAACAAGCAACCAGAAGTCAGGGGAATAGAGAGGAAAGTGAAGAGCAAAGGCACACAAAAGCACAACTCAATTCACAAGAGCTGAGATGAAGGAAACCACAGACTGGAGCTGATTTATTTTTTTTGGGGGGGGGGGGGGGCAAAAAGTTTGAAATGAGGTCTTATGAGAAGAAGAAAACAAGGGGAATCATTACATGGAGCAGAAGAGGCAGCAAATCCAAATGTTTTGCCTCACTAGAGTCAAGAAGCCCTGGAGAACCAAATAATTCCTGATTGAGATAAGGTCTAAATTTGACCCTGGGGCTATTTTGTTCTTTGATCTTACATGCTAATTACAAATAAAAATACGTATATCTATATATATACAGGCATATTTATGACTCTTAAAATACTCTCCCCATAATCCCTATTATCAACTAATCATTCTTAATTGTTTTCTTTATTAACTGAACAAAATAACACAGTAATCATTCTTGGTGGTGCAAGTTTTTCCAGAAAGTCAGAAGGTGACCATAGCATGACCATGTTATATTTCCCTGGGAAGACAATTGAAACTGTGCTAACTTACACCATACTGTGATTTGTCCCAATATATTTTAATGATATTAAAAGCTCTTCAGAGATAACTCCTGATAGAGAAAAAGCTGACTCTGGATTTCTTTGAGTACATGTATTGCATGCTGACATTAATGAAGTCTACCTACCGTGGCTTCTTGCTGTTGTCCTCTCTTTGCAGTGCTGTACATTGAAACTGACAATTTAATATTGGCTTCTTCATCCTCACGGACCATCAAAATATTTAACATCTTCCAAGAAATCAGAACAAAGATCCCTCAGCTTTCCCACAAAATGACTGTACCTTTACATGCTTGACCTGCTAACAGAGCAGATCCTGCATACAAGAATTGTAGAATAAGGTTAAATATAGATGTGTGCAAATATGTCCATGTCCTGCTGATAGATCAAGCTGATAGTAGTCTTAATTTTAGATTAAAATTCTTGAATGTATAAAAATTTGTATAACATTTGTATGAAATTCTTGAATGCAGTCACTGATATTAACTGATAAGAAAGCTTTTCTGTAGTCACAGTTTTCGCACTAGTTTAGAAATTGCACTGATAGCTTTGGCTTGTTCTTTGTCCTATATAGGATATGCAGCATAAGCAATGGGAATATTTTGTCTGTTGGTAAAACAAGACGGAGAAGTTTGGCAAGGTAGTTGATGAGGTTACAGTGAACTAGCTTCAAATTTCTGTGGAAAAAAATGTGATTTTTGCAAAGTTGTTTTTAATTATTACTAATATTCTGGGCTAATATAGTTGAGCGTTCCCTCTGCAGCTCTTTCAGGGATTTCTCTTCCTCAAAAAAACATTAAAAGAAATCCAATAGCTGTGCCTCCATCTGCCAGAATGATTATATTTATCATGAAGTAATTACAGGAACATGGATCTGTTACACCAGTCAGTGTGATTAGCAGTACAAGCAAAGTGTTTTATGAAGTATTTCCCTATAGCTGCTCACACAAGTCACTTCAGTATTTTGGATAGGGTTTCCTGGCAATGCCTAGCACCTAGATATAGCATTACATACAATATCCTTTCTTCTTGGCCTCATTCCTGGGCAAATGGCAGGTAGGCTTCCAGATGCCCCAATTAATATATTGTCATTTGCTCTCTGAAATGTTTCCTCACAGGGAAGGAAGACTAAGAGCAGGAGCAGGAAAGTGTGTAACTCTCCATAAATATATTACAGCTACATCTTCACTGAGTAGCAAGCATAATAATAATTCAGCATGGAGACCTGCTTTGTCTTACTTTTATCACTGTTTATGCTGAGGAGCCTTTGGCAACCAGTCAGCTGAAACTATTTCTACACCTGATCAGCTCTGTGGACACCTCCCTGTTACCTCTGCTTCAGAGTCCCGGACATGGTGCTTCAGCTCCTTCTGTTCTGCTCTCAGCTCCCACAGCAAGTCGTACAGATGGAGCATGTTCTTGTGTTTCTCTGAGGACCAGGGCTGGAAGCAGAGAAGTCAGTGAAAAACAGCAGCACTCTCTGGGGGCATGGGATCAGGTACTCTGCTGGCACAAACTGGTGCAATCCTGCTACAGCCAAGAAAGCAATGCTAATTTCCATCATTGAAACATCAAAACCATGGTCAGCATAGGTTTATCAGACTTCACTTTGATTTGGAACCCATCAGTAATGTGAGCCAGATGGCATGTCTTGCACTTTGCTGATGCTGCTGTTTTATAGTTGGGATGAAATGAGATGAATAGGAATGCATAGAAATAGAGATGAAAAAATGGAATTCCAGCAATGGTGTTCTGTGTATTCCCCCCAGTGGGAAACAGAAATTTTAAAAAACCCATAACAGTAAAAAAAATCCCTATTTGTAATCTCAGTTTGGTTTTTTTAAGTGTAATTGTGCAGCATCACTGCAGAATTTACTGGCAGGCTTCTGCCTCAGGTTACAGACTCACACTGATGCCGTTAGTGGGGTGACCCCTCACCCCTAATGAGATCATTTGGCTTAATGGCAGCACTCCACTTCTCTTGGAATCTCTTCTTTTTAACGCTATCTATCTATCTATCTATCTGTCTACCTGTCTATCTATCTGCCTCAGCATCTTGCTCAGTATCATCAGGGTAAACACTGGGAGATTTAAGGAATTGTAGGACCCAAGAAGTCCAAGGCAGAAACAGAACCAGAACACAAGTTGTCTGCCTTTGCTGCTCTGTTCTCACTCTTCTGAGGGAACAACAGAGTAAGTTTCAGCTTCCCTGCCATGAATCTGCAGAACTGAGCCCAACAGCTGCTGAACCTGCATTTTGCAGGATCCCAGGGGATGTGGAGTCTGCCTGATGACCAGAGCTGAGAAGATGACCTCAGGCATGGCTAGAGCAGGCCTGTCATGTCACATTATGTCCTGCACTCCCAGTCACTCCCAGCATGGCAGTGCATCTCCTGGGCTGTTGGTGTTGTCAGCCTGGAGGTGTGCACGTGGAGTAGAGGGGCAGCATGAATATGTCATGCTTGTAGTTTTTCACTGACATTTCACCTTTGTGTCTTGTGGTCTTCATACCTCATATTTGACAGTGTTTTCTCTGCTCAGGAAGATTTCATCTTCTCTCTTCTCCCTCCCTATTACTCTGCAGAAAACCACCTTTGAGGCAATGGTATCATGAAGCTCAAGGTGATATGTCAGCTGGATGATATCATCTATGACCATAAAGATACGTTCCTCTATATCATCATCAGCAGGCTTTTCTGGATTTCTGTGGAAATACTCCTTGATTTGCTGATGGAGAGTGAGAAAAAGATACAGAAGCAACTTAGACAACACAAAACTGACAAATTTACAGACTTGGGTAAAACACCAAGGTAAAAATTGTGCTTTTCTGCTTGGACTTGCATCTCTTGGCCAATGGTCCTATTCTTCTTGCCTACGCCTTAAAAAACTCAACCACAAAGCTGCTTAAAGCAATACAGAAGTTTCCTATTTGTGGAGCAGAGTATGCTTTCCAAGCTCCAAGTTAGCTTGGGATGCATCCCTGCCTGAGGGAACTGCAGGAAGCAAGGTATTTTGGAGAAAAGCAAAGCTTCCCACATTTACCAATACAGGGGAGAAAAAGGCAGCATGTTTGGTGCTGGCCCAAAGACAGGCCACTGCATGGCTCTGTCTTGGCAGGTGAAGTGTCTGAGCCAAATATTGCCAGATGTCAGATTTCCTCCTCCTTCTGTTCTGCAAACCAGACCTGACAAGAGGAGGAGATAGATTACCTGCCTGTAACAAATCAGAGTGATGGGACAAAATTCATCAGGAACCTAAAATGATATTAGTTTGGGCTCAGCACACAAAATCTTTTTCCTAGCTTTGAATCTTGAGAAAATTTTGTTCCAAAATCATAGTCACTTTTTTTTTTCTTTCCTCTGACATGCAATTTCCAGGCCTTCATTTCCTAATTGAATTCTAGCTGCTCAATGCAGTTCCTGACAACTGGACGCACTGTAGCTCTCTGTCAGGCAAGCAGCTGTGAGACACAGCAGCTGAACAATGCTTGGATGTCTCATTTGGAGTTTTGCCTCAGCCATGCCCAGTGAAAATGAACTGAAGCCTCAGGCAGTATGTTTTGCATTGTTTAAATATCACAGTGACACATATATTTCTGTTCCATACCACTATAGGCCGGGGGTTAGCATCAGCTGTGATGCCAGCATTTTCCATTTCTTTGTCTCTTTCACCAAACTCTATGTGCCGCATGTGCAGGAAGTCCTCCCGCCCCACAAAGTATTCTGTCATCTCAGTAGCATTTTCAAAACGTTTCCAGAGGCCATCAACTCGTGCTGTGTGGTAAAACTCCACTGTGTGCCCAGTCTCAGGTTCCAGTGATGTGTAGGAGTGAGCTAAGGACGAATCACACAGGTTTTCAGAGTTGGCAACTGTAATACACTGAACACAAGCATGTCCAGGGAGGTCTCATTTTCTTCAGCTTTAGCAACAGATCTGATGCAGGACTTATCCCCAGCTGCATCATCTTATAAAAGTAGAAATGTATCACCCTGATACGCATGATAACTGTGTATTTTTCTAATAATAGAAAACCACATAGCTGGGGGAGCACTGCCCAGGACTGCAAGCCACCACCCCAATTCTCTACTCTTCACTGGAGACTATTTTATTTATGTAGGCAATTTATCCCACAAGTATCCTGTCTCCCCTGCCTTTCAGCTTTGGGCTCTTGCCACTGCTAGAAGGGAGTAATGTGAAATCCCATCAGCTGCAGTGGATGCCCAGATGAGCTGGAATACCTTTCAGAAGGAGGGGGTGTCCTGGCCTGAAATGGTCTGTGATCAGCTGTGTTTGTTTATTCACTTCTCTCATATACAACAGGTCTTCTCGGTGTTTGAACCATTCCTTCACCTCCAGTTCTTCAGTACCTGGCAGGAGACAAGTCATTTTGCAACCTTAGGTCACCCTGTTGGAGATGGCAAAATTCTGATGAGCTCTCCCTGTTTGTGCCAGCATCCTGTGCTCTTGATACAGCCTCAGTGGACATAGTACGGCCACTGNATTTTTTTCCCCTTTTTATTTTTAATCAGCCGTTCATTAGACTGTAAGAAGGATAGGATGAGAAATACTTTTTTTCTGGTTTGTTGTTGTGGTTAAGAAAAAATATGGATTGATGGATGTTCACATTAGGCATTCTGTTAAGGGAACCCCGGCAACTAAAGCTCTGAGGATGCACAGGCTGCAGTCAAAATGTATCAGGGAGCATCATTTTGAGTGATTAATGCGGTTTGCAGATGGTTACTGTTGCACAAATGGCATGAACCTGTATTGAGGGCAGGGANGAACTGCCCCTGTGCACAGGGAAATTTTGTATGTGAATCCTAATCTACATTTGAGTAGATGAATTATACCCTAAGAGGGTCTATTCCTCTCTATCAGCCAGAACTAGAGTAATGAGCTCAGGAATAGAACATGGCACAGCAAAGGGCTATGGATAGGCAAGAGAAATTCTATCCCAAATACTTAATGATGGTGTCAGGAGATTGGAGCATCACACTATTCAAGAAGGCTGAGGGCAGGACACTGTATGTCCAGTTAGGAATCTGCATGGATTTCTTTCTTGGACCATCTGTTAAAAAATAATGTTTTCAAGTTCAGAGATATCCTCAGGCTGTAGCTGCCCCTTTCAATGGCCCCTTTTGACACCAATGATGAAATGAGGATAGTGACACTATTGGACCAAATTGAACAGCCTTCAATTTCTCTGAAGAGAAAATCCAAGCAGCTGACCTGTGACACTGAACAGTTTCACTGGTGTATAAAACAGATGCAAACTCTTGTGAAAACCCTTAGCAATGCTGGAAAGTTCAGGGCCTCGACAGACTAAGTGTGATGAAGAGTTTGAGGATATCATGAATAATTCCCCCACAAAGGTGAAAGAAAAAAGAGAAAGCACAAGAGAGACTCTGGCAGGAAGGGGAGGACCTCCCCCTTTCCCTCAGCATGCCCCAGGCTGTTTGCTCAGTGTGTGAAGTGTGTTCTTTCATCCCTCTTACGGTCTGAGTCTGCATAGACAGTGAGGCGTTCCACCAGCCCATCTTCATTCGCGAACGCCGCCCATTTCTCCAGTTTTGCTTTATCATACAGGATCACCTTCTTTCCCCGGGAAAAGGGATTCTCATATTCTGCAGTGAGAAAAAGAGATGTCAGACAAATTGATTCCTCTGTACTCAGCCCACAAAAAAAAAAAATCTAAGAGGGAAAATACCGTAATCTAAGAGACATTATGCATTTATTTATTATGTTCTGCTGGCAGTAAAGTTCTTCAGACCCTGTCTGTTTTCCTTTAATGTTATAATGGTATCATAACTTTTTTCTCTCCCCAAACAGGTATTTGATAATGCAGGGGAAGTTCCTTATGCATAGCAGTTAAAGAAAGACCATCCCAGGCAAAATTCCCAACTGGCAGGAAAACACAGTGTAGGGTGTGTGTCTGTGAGGGATGAGAGTGCAGCACTGAGGGCAGCCACTTGAACCAATAGCTATTGTGGCCTTCACCTATTATGCTTCACTAATACTGTTTGACTGCCTTGAAGGGAGAACCCAGTGAGACAGACAAATGTCCCAAATCCACTGAAAGGGTAGCTGTGGGCAAGCAAAAGGCAAAAGAAGAATACCTACCTCTGCAGGAGACCCTAATTTGGGTTACCCATGATAGTGGCATCTCAAAGCTCGTGTCTATTTCCCCCTTTTCCTGCTGAAACAGAAGCAGAGAAATGTGGTTTTGGCAGCATCTCTTACTGTGCCAGGAGGCATCTTGGTCCTGGTGAACTTCAGTGATCAGAGCTCAGCTCACGTGAGCAGTTATGACAGCACATCCCTACTTGAGCCTGATGCAATTATCTTCTCCTGGCTACTGCTCATGCTGGCAGGGAATGAATGTGGCAATCACCAAAATGACCAGATTATTTTATGTAAACCCTGGAGGACTCTTTGCTCCCCAGTTATGGGTACAGGCTGAGAAGAGTAGATAGCAGGAGGGAATTATTATTTGCATTCCTCTGTCCTGCTGTGCAATGCCTGTTTTATCATGCTGTCTTCTCCCAATAGGACATTTTTTGCTTCTAGTGCACAGCATTTTTTGTATATTAGAGGACACACATTATTTCTGCATTTGGTTGGCAGGTCTACCTTGCAGCCAGGAGGGGAAGGTGACCAGCATAGAAAGAATGTCCACAAAAATCTCATTCCAGATTTTATTTTTTTAATTATTTCACCCCAAAGGCGTGAAACCTCACTGGAGGTTTACAGACATCCCACTTGGATTCCTGCTTCAGAAAGCACCAGAACTCTTCTAGATTGAGAAGGAATCTAAACCTGGCCAGAGCAGAAGGGATCTGACCTGGAGAGGGCAGCAGGCAGGCAGATATTCACACGCCTATGGACACATGGTTCCATGGGTCCTCACAGCTCAAGAGCACTGCTTGGGTCACTCACCATGTTGTCTGTGTCTTTGTTGGGTGACTCTGTGCATGACTGAGAGAACTCACTGCTCTCTGAAAACATCATTTCCCAGCAGATAGAATCACTTAAGTCAAAGCTGAGATCCTAGGGCATACAGGAAAAACTGTTTTAACTACAGGGCATTGTCAAGGGCCAGACACTAAACCTGACCACTGCATAAACATGTCTGTGGTGCTCTGGATCCACCTGGGTGTCAGACACTCTAGAGATCCAGACCTCAGTGAGGTGAGCTCCTCAAACCCTTGGCTTGCTGGTAGGACCCCAAAGACTGTCCCTATGCCTAGAGGTTGCAAATCCCTTCCTCATGGTACCTTTTCCTCAGATAAGAAGTGGCTGGAAATTCTTCTGCCTCCTTCCTCAGGCAAGTATGGCCCCAGGGGCAAGCTGATCTGGCTCAGACCCTCACTTCCAGACTTTCTGTCTGCTGGGGAATAGCTGAGGTGTGGGAAGAGCCTAATCAAGATCTTACCTGCCTTGAGCTATGCCTGACAGACACAAAACATCTTCTGCCTCAAAAGCTGTTGTTTGAGAGGAGTGCCTAGACATCCTTAAAAGCTGAAACTCTTGGACCATAGAGATTTAATAGATGTGATCTGTATTTGCTAGCTCAGAGTCTGGGATGCCCTGGAGTAGTTCCATAGTCTGTGTAGTCAGAGCAACATGACTAAAACCAGCACAAGGAATGGTTAAGTGGAAACTGGACCACTACTGGTCTTGGACTTCCCCAGGACTCAGGTTAGCCCAGCTGTCCCTCACATGCCCAGGGTGCTAAGGGCTCCCTACCTTGCAGCCTTTGCGGCAGTCCTGCATGTTTACCCAGTAGTTCCTGTGGTTCCAGATGCTCTCAATCCCGAGGAAGCACTCATCTGTGGTGCTGTGGTGATTTCCTGTGAATGGGTTGATGAAGAAGGTCTCGGGAACCTTCCTCTTCCCAGGCAGAACCAGAACCCATGCGTGCACCCGTAAGCCATGCAAACGGTCTCGCCTGCGCATTCCCATCTCCTGTAGCACAGAGGATAGAGCAATAATTATTGGCATTTTATTGACACTTTAATCCAACCCAAGGGCAATCTTATCATTTCCTCTGCCCACTTCTAAAGAACTCCAGGCTTTTAATGCTCTTTAAAAGTGAGGTAGTACATACCCAGCACATGTTCCTGTGCCAGCACACACTGTGCTCCTGGAGGCCAAGTGCACATGGCCATGATCAAGGTTGTGTCATACTTCACAGAGGAGGGTGTGAGCTCCTCTCTTTGGCCAGCCATTAACTGTGTCTCAGCTCTTCTTCCTGGAGCTCACAGGAAGGTGGGCCTTGCTAACTCACCGTGACCACCTCCTCTTCTCTTTCCTCCTCTTGTGCAGATTCAGTTTCTTCCTCCTTCTTGGCCTTCTGCTGAAGCTCAAACTTGCTCTGTGGATCTAAAGGGTACTTAATTCTATATTTGTTGGGATCCTCCTCTTCTGGTACCTGCAAAAGCAGGGTATTACTGTGAAACCCAGCAGAGATCAAGAAAAGGAAGTAAATGTATGGCTTACAGGTAGCTCCCAGTTCCCAACACTTGGCAGTTTGCAGTAGTGTACCTGGTGAGCAGAAATTCAGTGAAGCCAAAAAGGCCTTGTAAGGAGCTGTAAAAAATCTCTCAAAAGATTCCTTTGATGAGGTCCCTGGTATGGACTGAAACGCACTGTGCACCTGAAACTGTTCCCCCTAGCTCAGCTCTGGAGCTCACTGGACATGAACAGGCTGAGCATGTGTGCTGGGCTCCTCCCTGCCCACTCACTGCAGCTCTCACCTCTGGGGGTTTCCTGAGCAGTGGGCACAGCTCCTGAGTCTGGTCCAGGGAGCACATCTCGAGGGTGGCATATCCATGTACACAGTAGGCATCGTAGCCAGCCCCGATCAGCAGGGAGCACAGCAGCACAGCAAAGTCAAAGCAGTTCCCTCGCTGGTATTTCAGAATGGTGGTTGGGGAATAGAGTGAACTGGGCTTGAAAGAGAGAGATGCATGTTCACAGTGATTGTCTTGTGGAGCTGAAACATGTACCAGGCAGAGAGCAGGGGAGAGTGGCATTGCCAACATCCCCGGGCTCTGCACCCTTAGGGAATCCAGTATACAACACCCCTTTAAAAGCCACAGACTCTAAAACTCCCCTCCAAAGTATCTGGGGAAACTCTGACCCAAACCTGGTGACAAATTTTAACACCGGAAGGGATGGACATGACAAACTCATCAAACTGCTGAAAACCTAACGCTAATCACAATCCTGGAATGGGATTTCCCTCTATCTCCTGCTGTTCTGTCTACAGTACTTCCAGGAAAACACCCATAAGCTAAATTATAGCTCACAGGAGGAAACATATATCCTTCTGGCCCTCACTGGTGAGCAATAAAAAGTATCAATACACACATACTGCCTACAGAGAGGTTCTACTCCCACTCAGTTCTCAGACATCACCTAAGGCGATCACCTAAGGCAGTCTTCATCTGCTAAATGGAGATACCTTCTGTGTGGTCACAAAGTGCCAGAGCTTCTCTTGAGACCCTGGGACTCTTGGGACAGCCTGTGGCTGGCATAGATTGTTTAGGTCACTCTGCAATCCTTGCTAGCATCTTCTCATCAAGAACTTGCCCCAGCTCTGGCATCATCCCTTTTTGCTAACCTAGAAATCTCCCTTCAGCCATCCCAAAATATCCCCAGATATGGGAACAGAAACGTCTGAAAGTCCCTAAGGACAGGTCACTTGAGGCCAAGTATCATCCCCTAGGGTTTAGGTGCTCCTCTGTTCCAAGGTGTCTTGGTTTTCAGAGGGGAAGCTTGTCAGCCATTGCCTCCCACAGTGCTCCAGCTGCTCATCTGGGCTGGCTGAAAACAGGGTCTGGTCTTGAAGAAATGGTGTTTAATTACTTAAAAGTAATTAAGTACCACACTTAACACGCACTGGGTCTGTGAGTCCAACAATGCACGGGGCCTGGGAAAATCACAGTGTTGCCTAAATAGTGAGGGGACGGTGGAAGTGTCAAAGACCTTTGTAATCCCAGCCACTGGAACTTCACCACTGTGTCCTGCTGAAAGACCCTTATGTCACTTCTGTAATGTCTCTGTTGGGGCTGCAGCCCCTTTCTTACCGGTGTGATTGGGCACTTGAGGGGCTCCATGATGAGGTAATCACAGACAAAGCTGGCACAGCCTGACCAGTAGTACAGGTCTGGGAAAGGCAACAGGGTTGGCTTCACTGTTGTGCTCACAAACTTCTGTAGGGCAACAAAAGGAGTTTGGCTAGCCAACAGGCCCTTGGCACAGTCTCCTGTCCAAAGCCATCCTCAGACCAGCCCTGGATCAAATTCAGGATCTTTCTACAGCATATAAATAGCATCAATATCCCTTCTTCCAAAGATGGAAATTTCACTTCCTTTATCTATTTTTGGCTTTTACATCCTCCAGCTCTTTTTTCTTTTCAACAGTTGCGCAGCTTCGGCCCAGAGAAAACAAAACCAGACCACAAAATCCCACATTTACCCCTTCCCTATAACTTCTGTGAAGTTCAGAGTAACATCTAACTCTGGATCCATACTCCCTATCTGTGGCTGAGCCTGAGCCTTATCTATTTCATGTGTTTCTTTTCCTTCCCTTTATGTTTCTGTGGCCTCTCCTGTTTCCTAAGCATCACACTGCAACCCACACGGCAACACCAATATTTATATGGCTCATGGATTTGGACAGCCAGGGTGTTCCCAGGGTTCTGTGTGCCTGCTCAGGGGCTGTGGGTTCAGCCAGCAGGTTCCTGTTCCCTTTAGCCAGGAGAGAGGGCAGGAGGGGCTGCTGTTCTTTCACACATTTGGCACAGTGGAAGTCGAGTGCTGCCTGTGCTGTGGCCCAGCCCCACACACCCCATACCTGCACACCACACTCGTTGAGCGGGTGGATGAAGAGCGGCTTGCGGTCAGGGCACAGGTGAGTGTACTGCTGGAAGAAATGGTCAGCGAGCTGCAGCAGCTCCTTTTCCTGCCGGGAATTTGTCTTGTACGAAGATGGTAAGTGGGATGTGTCAATGGAGCTCCAGTCAAAATCACTTACGTGGTGGGGGAGGCAGAGAGACACAAGCAATAAGCCAGGAGCAATACAGGCAGGATGACCTGATACCAAAACATGGCAGGACTTCCCTGTTTCACAGGTAAAAAATGGGGGCCATATCCAAGGATTTTGACATAGCCAAACATCTCTGGAGCAATGGCAAACTGACATATACCCAGAGTCTCAGGGGATCTTTATACAGTGGTGAATGGATGTACAATCAAATGAGTTACCTTGTCTTAATTGCACACGCACACTCTTGGACAAACTCGTCAGGCACAAGAAACCCACTCAACTCCCAACACTGTGCAAGGGGACCACATGTGCCACCCACATGTGTGCAATCACCCTGTGGGGCCCGAAGGGAACATCTCTGTTAATCCTGGCCATGGGCAGAGACTTACGATTCAGCACTTGTGACAGAGGCTTCCTGCACAACTGCACCCAGTTCATCGAAGAAATCACTGGTATTCAAAGAGATCGCATCTTCTGCTGTGTCCTCCACTTCCTCTCTCTCCTCCAGGGCCTCCATTCTGCTTGGCACTACAGGAATGCACACACCAGGGTGAATTCAGGGGTGGGACCCGGCTACACAGGAACAGAGAAACACACTGTGGCCGCAGTGTTTTGGTATATGAGCATGGCTGAGGCAGCCAGAACCAAGAGAGTAAAGGGAGGGCACTGAGTTTGGGCTGGGTTTGGTAAATAAGTGGCTCCACGTTCCTGGACACCCTAAGCGTGGCAGAGCAGGCAGACCCTGGCTCGGTAGGGCAGAGCACGTCCCCACATCCAGGCTGCGTGTCCCGTGTCCTCCCTCCTCCATCACTCCGCTGGGCACCGTGCCCGGCCCTCGGGGCCTTGGAGGGAGCGGGCCGCCCCCAAGGGCAGCGCCTGTCGCTATCAGGCCGGCGATACACGGGCGTGTTTGTGCGCCGTCCCCGCGGTCAGGCTGACCCCGAGCGGGGCACACAGCGAGGCGCAGACCTCGCTCCGCACGGCTCCCGGCCCTGCCCCGCCCGGCCGCCCCCTCACCCGCGGCTCCGGGCCCGGCGCGGCCGCTCCCGGGCCCGGCGCGGCCCGCAGCGCTCACCGTGGCAACGCCACCTCCCCGGCACCTGCGGCTGCCCCGAGCCCCAGCGCAGCCGGGACACCCCCGGGGACCCCCCACACCTCCCGCCGCCGTCCCNTTTTTCTTTTTTTTCTTTTTTCTTTTTTTTCTTTTCATTTTCTTCTTATTTTCTTCTCCTTTACCATTTCCTTTTTCTTTTCCTTTTTCTTTCTTTTTCCTTTTCCTTTTTATATTTTTGTGTTTCTTTTTTATTTTTTTCCCCTTTTTATTTTTAATCAGCCGTTCATTAGACTGTAAGAAGGATAGGATGAGAAATACTTTTTTTCTGGTTTGTTGTTGTGGTTAAGAAAAAATATGGATTGATGGATGTTCACATTAGGCATTCTGTTAAGGGAACCCCGGCAACTAAAGCTCTGAGGATGCACAGGCTGCAGTCAAAATGTATCAGGGAGCATCATTTTGAGTGATTAATGCGGTTTGCAGATGGTTACTGTTGCACAAATGGCATGAACCTGTATTGAGGGCAGGGATTTAGGTTGGATTTTAGGAGAAGGTTCTTTCCCCAGAGGATGATTGGGCACTGGAACAGGCTCCCCAGGGAAATGGTCCTGGGGATGCCCCAAGCTTGCCAGAGTTCAAAGAACATTTGGACAATGCTCTGGGAAGCACAGGGTGGGGCTGCTGGGGTGGTCCTGTGCAAGGGCCAGGAATTGGACTCAATCCTTGCAGGTGCACTTCACATCTGGATATTCTATGAAACAAAGTGGGGTAGGACCCTCCATCTCTCACCAGTATTTCTCAGCAGTTCTTAAATGCCGGAAGTCAATTTAAAAAAAAACAGATAAGGCAAATAAATGTTGTTCCAAAACTGCGTACACTCAGCACCCGAAGTTATCTGGCCTTCGTGTGTGCTGTGGTATCTGTTGTTATTGCTGCATCAAAAACAGGTACCACAAAACCAGCTGGATGCACAGACCCCAGATTCCGGAGGGTTTTGCTGATAGTGCCTGTTTGGGACCCCGTCAGGGCTGTGAATTGGGTCAGCATCCACAAACTGTGAATGGCCATCCGTGCCGGGGGATGGACTTCCAGAGTCCTTTCCTCCCCGGCCTCCGAGGGATGCTGAGCAGGCTCTTGTGCAATCCCAAAGGCAGCGTTTGTTTGCGTGGGGGAGAAGGATGAGCTGTCCGAAGGCGATATAAGGCACACGGCGGGAGGCACGGAGCAGCCCCGGGTGTGCCGAGCCACCCTTGAGGGGAAGGAACCGGGAAGGCGGATGGAGGAGCAGGGAGCAGCCTGGCAATGGTAAGCGGGAGGAGAACAAGGTGTGAGATCTCTCAGGATTGCTGCAGTGAGCAAGGAGCAGGCAGGGAATTAACTCCTCTTGTCCAGCAGTCTGGCAGCTGCTCAGGGTCAGTGGAGGGGGGTGTGGGTGGGCTGTGTGAGGGGGCTTTCGGCACTGGCTCTGCCCTGCTCTCAGAGCACTGACAGAGCATTGCCCAGCCAACTGGCTGACTTGCATCCACATCTCTGATAAGGAGTATCTGCTGTCCAGGGCTAATTCAGCACTGTGACAATAATTTCTTTAAAGAAATGCATTATCTATACCAACAGGAGAGATTTACTTAATCTCTGTCTTTTTGACACTAATTTTAGTCATATTCAAGGCTTTGGGTTTGTTTTATTATCCTGTTGTCTCCTTGTTGATTTACTGGAACAGTGACGACCCTTTTGCAAATCCTAACTCTTCCAAAGACTGTAGTGGGGAGAGGGTGACTCCTTTCCTCTTTGGGGAGCTCAGACTGATGCCTCAGCTGTGCAGTTTTACTCAAGTTCTCACTGAAATGTGGCTTTATCACTGTCAGCACGTCCCTGTGGGTCCTAGGGCTGGTTTCTCTCACCTCCTTTCTGGAATAGCTACCTAAATTCAGGATAGTATTTGACCCTTGTGTTAACCTGATGTGGGAAGGCTGATCTGGCCCTTTGGGAAAGGAAATTACTTCAGGCCATGGAACCTAGGATATACAGTACAGAAGTTATTGCACCCATGCTTGAGGATCCAGCCTTTCTGAATGACTGCAAACATCTCCAGTGAGCATGATAACAAATCCAAGTTATCCAGAGCCTGCTTGTTTTTCCAGGAAAGGATTATGAGATGTTTGCTGCTGCTCTCTGTGCTCTGCCTGGCTGGCTGTGAAGGCAACAAGAGTGAGTCTTCCTGTGCTCTGTCTCTGCTGGGTCATGGATGGGTAGTATGGAAAGGAAAGGTCAAACCTTCACCTGATCCATGTTCAAGTTCCTCATTCAGGGCACTGCTGAAGGCTGCCTAGGAGGAACAAGAGAATAAAGCTGAGTGAGGCAGGGACTGGGGTCGAGAAGCCAGCAAAATAGAAACTGCAAGCTGTCCAGCCCAGCCATGAAGGGTGTGTAACCCATGGAAATGAGCACAGGTGCTGCAATGTGCCACTGTGCTCCTTGGTGACAGTGACAGGCCCCATAGCTCTGGTCTAGATTACAGCCAGGCTGAGGAGGTCTCACAGTCTCCCAGCAGGCTGAGGCAGCAGGTGCTTCCTCAGATGTGTCTGCTTTAGCTCTAGGTGAGGATCTCAGCCCTTAAGAGTTGTTCAGAGCTTCCTGCAGTGGGGTGAGTTCTCAAATCTCTCATCAAGGAGATATTCTTGCTGCATTTCATCTTTCTTGCCTTTCCTTTGCTGCAGGTGAGCTGGTGAGCACCCATGGCCTGAGGCCAGGGGTTGCCCTCCGTGTCAAGAGGAGCCCAGATGCCTGCCTGCCAAACCCGTGCCAGCACCAGGGGCAGTGCCAGGTGACTGTGGACAGACCAGTTTGCAGCTGCAAGCCAGGCTTCACAGGGGAATTCTGCCAAGGTAGGGCTGGGAATGCTGGTGAGCCCTCCCCAGTCTGTCCATGGGCACCAGAGGGAAGGGTGATGGGCACAGTGAGCTGGTATTACCATTGCTCTCCACTCCTGGAGCACATCCCAGCTCGTGGTTCAGGTGCATTCTGCACCACTACAACCATATCCTGGCTACATACTGGTACAAGACCCAGCCACAGGCCATTTTCTTCTTCCCTAAAAGCCTTAAATCCTTGGCTGTACCATGGTGTAGCAGGGCATGCTGCAGGGCACAGCTGCCTCACAGCTTCAGAACAAGCACATGCACCCTGGCACAGATACAGTGAAGCCCCTTCCAGACACTGTCCAAAACCTGTGTCTTCTTCCTCTGAAGGAGAGGGTCCCTGTCCCTCTGGTGCCCTAGACAGACAGTGTTGTGTGAACAGCCCTCGAAAGGGACCAGACTGTCTTTTGCCCAGTGTCTCTGAAGAGCCCTACAGCAGCCTGCAGAGAGGCTGGGACAAGAGCTCAGTGAGACTGTGCCACCCTGCAGCTGCCCTAGGGCTCCTTCAGGCCTCTCCCTTATTGCTATTGCAGATGGCTTTTTCCCCCAGATGTGGTGCTGAAGTTGGCCTGTGAGGAAGAGCACATGAAGATGATGGTGAGGAAGGAGGTGTTTGAGCTCTTGAAAATTCCACTGGATCTTGTCCACTTGAAGAACAAGGCATGCAAGGTCTCAGAGAAGGAAGAAGAGGGTGAGATGTTTTTTGCGGCCACTCTCACAGGTGAAAACCACACGGCCTGTGGATCAGTAATCCAGGTGAGGATCCATAGCTCTGAAGCCAGGAGAGGAGCAGACGTGTTGAGGTGGGACAGCAAAGGGCAACCCCAAAGGCTTTTGCTTTTATATCTGCATCCTGAAAAGTTCTCATTCCCCTTGGAAAGTTTTCTCTGAGAACGTAATAAAGCTCTTCTGCCTCTGCCAAACCCCTGCTGGTGCAAATTTTTTCTTATTTAGGAGAGCTTGAAAGTCTCATTGTGGGCTGGTTACAGCCCTCAGCTTTCTGGGGACATCCTCTGAACTCTGCAGCCCTGTCCCCTAGGTCCCTGACTTGCTTCATGGAGCAGGAAGGGTGCAGATGAAATGGTGCTCCAGCTCTGCATTGCACAGAAGAGCCCTGTGCTCACCTGTGCTCACTATACTGACCCAGCAGCCCCCAGACACAAGCTGAAAGCTCAGCAGATATCCAAGCCCAGAGCAGCTATAGCTGAGTTGTGCCTTCTGAACTTGCAGCTCTGTGTATGGCTTTAGTCATGCTCTGGAGATTTGATTTCTGTGTCGTTCCAGCAAAACAGCTCCCATGTCTCGTACTCCAACACCATGGAGTCAGAGCAGGAGGTTGGCAGGGCCATGATCTCCCGCAGTTTTCAGCTGGAGGTGCACTTCTCCTGCATCTACGCCTACGAGCAGATTGTGAGACTGCCCTTCTCTCTCACTGCTGTTGACAAGTGAGTGTCCCATTTCCCCTTGCTGCTGACATGGTGATCTTTGAGCTTGGAGAAAAGCAGATTCAGTGAAACAATTTGCAAAGGCACTGGGGAGCCCTAGAGAACCCTGAGAGCAATGCCAACACCGGTAACTTCACCTGTTCTATGTCCTTTCCACCTCCTTGTCCTATTTGTGAGCTCTCGTCCTCTCCTCTCCTCCCAGGCTGGTACAGTTTGTGGTCAGAGAAGGACAATTCAATGTCAGCATGAGATTGTACAAGTCCCCCTCCTACCTCGAGCCTTATCACCTGCCCAGTGTGGCTGTCACCCTCACGGACACACTCTATGTCCTGCTGAAGATAGAAGGGCAGCACCAGCTCAAGTACTTCCTGCTGAGTGTTTTGGACTGCTGGGCCACGCCGAGCGCGGATCCACACCAGGACATGCAGCACAAGCTCATTGAGCAGGGGTGAGGGCAGTGTCCCCAGCACATCCAGTGTCCTTGCACCACAGTGTGTCAAGGACTGACACAGAAACAGGCCTGTTCAGTTTAGCCTGTGGGTGCACCCAGTCCCTGTGGGATGTGGTATCCCAGGCTGGGATGCTCCACCTCATTTGCCACCCACTGATCCAGCCCTCATGTCCCAGGTGTCCCCATGATGAGACAGTGACATATCTGAATGCCATTGGAGAGAGCACTGCTGCCAAGTTCAGCTTCCAGATGTTTCAGTTTGTTGGTTACCCCAAGGTGTTCCTGCACTGCCGTGTCCAGCTTTGTCTTCCTGACAGCCCAGAGCCCTGTGCCAAGGTGAGCTCCCTTGCTGGTCTGCACCATGCCCTGGATGGGTGCAGGACCCTGGGTGGGTGTGGGACCTCCCTTCACTAGCTCTGCCTGGAAGAGGTGCTCTGCTCTTGTTTTGGGGGCCTCACAAAATAAACACTTCCCGAATCAGGAGCTCAGCCCAAAGGTACAAGGGCTTGAACCCACCAGAGACCTCCTTTCCCTCATCCCTGGGAAAGGAAGGGAGATCTACAGGATGGCCCAGGTGCCGGGTGCTTCTTCCCTGCCCTCCTATCACCCTTCCTTTGGCTTTGTTGACAGCAATGCCCCGGGCACAGGAGGAGCAGGCGGGCACTGGCAGATGATTACAATAGCATTGTGTCCTACGGGCCCATCCTCCTGCTGCCTGCTCCTTCCTCGGGAGCAGAGACCCATCATTCCAGCGCTGACCAGCAGGACCCGGCAGGTACGTACCTGTGTCCTGAACACTGAGGTCAGTCCAGGAGATCCAAGCAGCAGTCCAGGAGCAGGGCTGGGGGCAAGCCCACCTACAGCATGGCTCAGAGCAGGCATGCATGCTGAGCTGTAGGCAGCAGGGGTGGGTGGAGGCCATTTGAGGTGACCAAGTCCTGTTAGTGCCCTGAGGATCCCAAAGTGCCCCCAGCTCCTGTGGCTACTGCCCATCACAGGGGATGACCTCCCTGAATCTATCCCCAGTCAGGAGACACCTCACGAGGGCTCAGAGCTGGCTCAGGGGACCAGATACACAACCAAAGTCTCTCCTCTTTGGCAGGACCCAACCCATGGCTCTCCAGGGCCCTCATTCCATTGTGTGTGCTCACTGTGCTCACCGTGGCTGCTGCAGCCATCAGCGTGAGGTGGCGAATGCTTTAGGAAACAGTTGTTTCCCAATAAACATGACAGGAGCAGAGAGGCTCTTGCTGTGTCTTTATGGGTGTTTTGGGGAAGGGGGTAATGGTTGGATGCAAGCAGTGCTTGAAGGATGAGCTGCATCACAGTGTATCTGTTCCCTCTAGCATCTCTTGGACCTTCTCCCCTCTGGGCCTATAACTGAACCCAGAGTATGTACCCAGGGATGGGAGAGTCCTTCCTCCTGCTTCCCTCCTCCCCACAGAGTCACCCTGGTGTGTGGGGAGATGGAAGCACCCCACTCTGCATACCTGCCCTACCAAAGCTGATCTTTGCATAATTCTGTGCCACACAAATGTAGCGTTAGCAGAGAAAAGACTGCTTTGTGCATGCACAGGTGTGTGTGTGCACCCATCCATAGTGATTTCTCCCTTCATTTATGACATTTGTCTTTTCATTCATGGCAAATCGCCAGCAAGACTTTTCCCATTGATACATCCCTAATATAAAGCAAATAACAAACAATATTGTAGGTATTAAAGACTAAATTCACAGTGCTCAGACAGCTGGCAGGGATTTAATACCAAAACACAGATCAGGAGAAGACAGAAGTTGCCCTGCAAGGCAGCTATATGTGCATTTTGGCTAGAGCACAATGTCCATGAGGGAACTGGTCCTGGCCCAAGAGGCTGTTTTGCAGGAAGGACATGCAGCAGATCTCTACCAGAGAGCAAGCAGATGTTTTGCGAAGAAATGGGTTTCCTCTTCTTTTTGCTGATTCCCAGACGCAGACCTCCCACATCTGGGCTGGATCAAGTCAATCCTCTCCCTCCAGTGCCAGGCTGGTTCAGCACCAAAAGCCACCTCTAACAAAGAGAGTGATGGCTCCATCCTGGCTGAAGGCAGGTGCTTTGTGGGCTTCCTCCTTGTCCCCTGGGAAATGAGATCAGGGGCACCTCAAGAACATGGAACTGCAGCCTGGAGGGACTTTGCAGAAGCATCATCTCTGTAGCTCCTTGCCCAGGGCAGGCCACCAGGAATGAAAGGAACAAAGCAAAGAGCCCTGCTGAGGTGGATCATGCCCACTGAAGGGTAAACTGAGACGTGGTTAACTCATCTCTCCCTCCATAAGGAAGCTGCATCTGCAAGGATCAAAGACTGCTCTCAGTGGATGCAGGTGCAGGCAGGGAGAGAGGTCCAGCCAGGAGCTGGTCCAGCTAGGAGCTAGTCCTGGGAGACTGTGGCAGCTTTGTCATGTCTGATGATATAGGACAGGGAACCAGTGGTCTCCCTTGTCTTGGGATAGTAGAGGACAACCAACCAGATGAATATGAAGAGTCCTGCAGGGATAGGAAGACAAACACTCAGCTGCAGCAGGAGACAGTGGGAAGCATCTTGCCAGGATGCTCCTCCTGCTTCCGGGGGATTCCCTCAGCTCACTCCTGCCCACCCCTCTCCTTCACATGAACCCTTTGGCTGGGACATGGTAGAGTAGGTGTAATTGGGAGCCATGAGCAGCTCCATGCAGGTGGTTGGGACCTGCTGCTTGATGTGCCCTGCCGAAAGGAAGGGCATGACAGTGCTGGGAAGACTCTGGTGCCTTGGGATCCCTGGTCAACCCACAGCCAGGCTGGCTCCTGCCTCCTCCATCTTCCCCGCCCAAGCCCAGGGAACCCAGCTCAGAGTGAGTGCTGACCTTGGAAAGAGTTGAGGATGGTGAAGAGGTAGAGCATGGCTGTGGAGGAGATGCCATAAGTGAGGAATACCAATGCCCAAGTGGCTCCCAGCAGGCAGAAAAGCCCTACTGACACCAGGGCCACCTTCCAGGGCTTTTGGTATCCCTGCACTGCCCCAGTGCCCTGCAAGCTGCAGCTCTTCTGGGTCACCACCCCAAAGATAGCCATATTGAAGAGGAAGATGAGGCCAAAGTAGCCACAGTTGGTGATGTAGTGGACCAGAAGATGTTTGGAAGTGATCCAGCACCTGGAAAGAGACAACCATGGTGCCTCCAGCAGCCCTGCAAGCCTCAGCAGCACCTATGGGAGCCTTCCCTGGGGGCATTTTCCAAGGCCAGGGTGAAGCAGGGTGCATATTCACTGCCCTTGTGTTGCTCAGCTGGGAGGGAGCCTGGACAAGCTCCAGGTGGACTTTGGACATCCCCCCATGACCTGGAGGGCTGCAGACGTGACCAAGGAGGCTTGCCATGAGAGGTGGGGGTGGCTGATGTGTTGCAATCACAATTAAGGAAGCAGAAGCAGAAGCAGAAGCATGGTGCAAAGCCAAACCACATGGGTGCAATCCCTGAGCGCTGCACTCCTGGCAGGACTGAGCTACCCCTCCCTGTGCCAAAGGGCCACCTGAGCCCTGTGGGCAGTGGCACACGCACAGGTGGGCTATGACCTGGTGGTCCATGGTCTGGATGTTGTATTCTCCATAGCTGCCAATAATTCCTGCCACTCCCACCACGAGAACAGGGAAGCCTGGAAGAAGGGAGACACAATCACAGAATTGTTTAGGTTGGAAAAGACCTCTAAGATCACCAAGTCCAGCTGTTAACTCACGTTCACCATTAAACCATATCCCCAAGTGCCACATCCACACAGCTTTTGAACACCTCCAGGGATGGTAAATCCACCACTGCCCAGCACACTCTGTTCCAGGACCTAACCACCTTTTCAGGGAAGAAATTTTCCCCAATATCCAGTCCAAACCTCCCACTGCCCCTCTCACCCCCCCATCTCTCATCCAGGCTCACCCCAGCCAACCAGGCACAGCTTTGCCAGGTAGCGGTGGATGTAGATGCCGAGGACCTTGACAAAGAGGAGGTAGAGCTGGCAGCCCTCCAGCGCTGTCCAGGTGAAGCAGCAGAGCAGGCAGTAGTGAGTGAATCCCCCCAGGACCCTACAGGTGCTTGGGTGGGCCCTGCCAGAGAGCCCACTGTTGAGCAGGAAGGCCAGGTTGAGGAGGAACAGGCTGCCCATGAGATTCAGGTGCAGCCCCAGGTTGATGCGGACGGTCTCCTCAAACCTGAACCTGCACCTGAGTGCCCCACAGGGCCAGGAAGGGCAGGGGTCACAGGTGAGCAGGGCCTCGTGCTGTACCACAGCAGCTCCATGCAGAGGCACTGGCACTGCTTCACATCTCTCCCAGCCTGGCAAGCCCCCGTGGAGCTGCTGGCACATCCCACCTTATGAAGATGCAGAAGGCCATGGTGAAGATGGAGAAAGCCATGGCTACCCCACAGCCAGCGGTGGCAACAACTGTCAAAGCTTTTGCTGTGGAGACATCCAGAGCTGGGCTCTGCCAAACATGAAGATGCTGGGTTAGACAGGCCCTGGACCAGCCTAGAAAACATGACTGCAGCTACCAGAGCCATGGGGCTGATAACCCCAGTGGACTGCTGCAGAGACCCCATACCAGCCCCCAGAAGGTCTTCAAGGGAAGCAGGGCAGAGGTGGCTCAGAGGAGATGCTCTGACGTAGGGAGAGGTGAGGATGACCACCATGAGCACCCTCCAGGGAGTCTCCACCGGGGACCTCAAGCCTTGCTATGCCAGAGCCTGCACAAGGCTGGGGCCTTTTCCACCCTGTCCTGCTCAGCTGACCTGCTGCTGCCCTCCTGGGCTGGGGCTGTGCTTGGTTCTCAGCTTGCCTGAGAACAGCTACAATTGTCCCTGTTTGGCTACTCATGACACCCAAGGGGCCACAGAAGTGGGCAGGCAGCACTGCCAGGGCACAAGCAGGAGCTGCAGGAAGTGGGATCGTCACCAGGAGGAGGGTGAAGAAGGTGAGATGGTCACAGGAGCAGACTGTCCTCTTGTTCCTGGGCTGTGTGACACATCCACTGCTGTGCCAGCCTCCAGCCTGTCCTGCAACAGGCACAGGGGGCAGCTGTGAGTGCTGGTACAGCACCTGTGCCAGCCCCACACCTGCCCCCACCAGGGCATACCTTTACTGGCATCCCAGAAGACACATTGTGGGGTGACACCCTGCAGGGGGGAGAGCAGCATCAGCTAATGCCACGGGATGGGCACTGGAGGGGAGAGGGAGGGCAGGCAGGGCTGACTTACTTGGGGCAGCTCCCTGTGGGCGAACGTGAGCTGCACAGGCTCCTGCAGCCCCGAGATGCTGCTCTCTCCCACTGTGATGCCCACCACGGTGTTGTCCAGTACCTGTGCTGTCTGGTTGATTTCCTGTGGAGGGGAAGTGCTGCAGGAGCTGAGCTGCTGGGTGGCAAGTGCTGGTGGCAGCATGAAGGATGCTGGCAATGCCAGCCTGTACCTTGAACATGCCAAGCTGCTGGATATTGAGGACTGTCACCACCACATGCACCGTTTTGTTACTCAGGGACTGGAATATCTGCCTGGGGAGGTGGATTTTACCTGCCTTTCCTTTCTCTGTGGTGTTCAGCATGCTGGGGCCCTGCAGCAGAGAACAGCGAGAGGTTGTTGCTGCCTGGTCACATCTCTGTTCAGAACCCACCAATCTTGCTCCAGGCATATATTCAGCCCTGGCCAGGTGGGTTTGCTCAGCAATATCAGCAGGAGCCCTGAGGGCAGAAGGGAAGAACCTCATCCCCAGCACCCAGCAGCTATGGGGACAGAGCTGGGAGTGAGACCCAGCAGATTCTCTACCCACCATCACCCACACACGGTCCCCTGGGACATCCAGAGCCTGGATGGACAGGAGGCACCAGGTCACATATGTCTCTCCTCCTTTCCTACCTCACACTCCCCCTGACCACCCAGTTTGCTGGGATGGCTCCTTGGGGAGGGCTCTTTCCTCCCAAGTCACCTCACATGACTCCTTGCCAAGGGATGTTGAAGTTGATGTGGGCACATGGTGCAACCCCACACGGAGGAAGAGCACAGCAGGGCACACCAAGCCCCGGGGCAGGGGCTGAGGGATGCTTGGAAGGTGTGGGACCTTCCAAGCAAGAGAGAGGGAGGGGCAGATCTCACCTCTGTGGGGGAGAAGGTGATGAGGATGTCATGGGTGACAGCCCTGCTGACAGTCAGGAGCAGCGTCTTGAGCCCAGCCAGCAAACTGTGCTGTCCCGACTGCAGCAGCCTGTGGGACAAGGGCACTGTGGGACAGGTGGACATGGGGACTGAGCCCACAAAGCCTGTCATGGCCATTCCTGCCACTACCTGATGGAGCGCTCCCGCAGGCAGGCACAGGCGCGGCTCGCAGAGCGCCACAGCTCCGGGCAGCGCTGGGACAGGAGGAGGATGCAGCGGCTGTTCCCTCGGTTCTGCTGCTCCACCGTCACGTTGCAGCACTCATTGTGATCATCACCCCGAGCCGGGACTGGGGAGGGTGGGAGCAGGTGACCACTGGGCACGACAGCACTGGGTGGGCACTGGGAGCAAGGGTAGGGATGGCAGGGGACCACTCACCAGAACAGCTGTCCTGTCCTTCGGCAACATCTGGAAGAGGAGTTTATGAAGAAAGGGGGGGAAACACCATAATCTGGGGTCAGCCCTCCCTCTGTCCAGAGGCAAAGGGGAAGAGAAAGCAGGAGATTCTGGCAGCTGCCAGGTTTTAAAGGAACAGTCCTGCAGTTACATGGGCTTCAAAAACACCTGGACAGTGATCGGAGCTGGTGAGGGCAAAACCAGCCGGCCAGAGGGGCTCAGGAAGGAACCCTGGTCTGCTGAACCCAGGTTTTAAAAAAGCCCCCAGCAACAAAGCCCCCAGCTCTGCTCACCTCTGCATATCCCAGTGGGGATGCTCCCCTCTGGCACATTTCAGGATTAAATCCCCATATGGTCTTCTAGTGAACACCTTCCCACGGGAAAACCTTCCCACAAAGCCCATGCACCTCCTGTGCTAAGGATGCCTGTCCCCCCTTCACCTGCCACTCACCAGGCAGCAGCAGGAGCAGCAGGACAGTGCCCAGGAACAAGTTCATGCCACTTTGTGGTGTCTCCTGGCTGCACCTGGCCATTCCAGCACACTCTGCTCCCCTTGTCCTGGCAGCTCTGCTGCACCCCAGGTTCCCCAAGGCTTGTGGCCACTTCTGAGGCAAGAGCTGTTCCTCATTTCCCTTCTGGGAACCCCTCACGCCTTCCTGTGAGCTGGCAAGTGACCTCCTGTCCCAGCCCACACCAACGGCACCAACCGCCAGAGCTGCATCCTTCCCACGACCGACTCCAGGCTTTTTGCTTTCCCTTTCTCCCCACAGTCCTGCCAAGGGCTTGATGGCCCTAACCAGCCCAGCAAATGCTGGAGCATCCTCATCCTAAACTGGGCATCACCACAAGGATGAAACATCCCCTTCCTGGCAAGCTGGGTGGAGGGGGATGATCCACAACCAGCTGGAAGGGGAATGGTGGGATGGGAAATGGGGTGCTGTGCTTGCAAGAGGTACAGACAGATTCTGCCTGGCTCCACAGCCACTGAGGGCATGATTCCCATCCTTTGATGTCTCCCTGTCCTTCACCAGCCTCCCTTTCTGCTGGTTAGTGACAGTCCCCAGACACTTCCCAACCCATGGGACCTCCCTCCATAACCCCAACCCCCATGGCACTAGGCAGCCAGTGCTCTGCCAGGAGCACCAATATCAGCCCCAGCCCAGCAGAATTCTGTAGAGTGAAACACTGGGTCCTGCCCCAGAAATGGGATAACCCAGATGAGAGATGGAGCCCATTGCAGAGCCCACCAACACACTGAGCAGAGACCCCAGCGAGCCACACTCCGAGAGGAAAAACTTTAATGGGCACAAGTCTGGTGTGTAGGCACGCTCACTGAACTCCTACATCACCCAAAATAAGACATCCAACAAAATAACAAAAATAGAGTATTTCAGCTGCCTGAGGGTGTGGCGGGGGCAGAGTCATTCTGTCGTCCCTGGGGAAGGACCCTCAAGGTGACCACTAGCAAGGGCTAAAAATTGGGCCTTTCCCACCCATCATCCCTGGCCTCAGGACATGGGAGGGGACATCCAAAGGCACTGAGGACCCTGTCCCTGCCCCTTCCACTTTTTACAGCCCCCACTGCCCAAGTAAGCATCCCTCCCTTCCTCCCTCCCTCCCTCCTTCCCTCCTGCCCAAGGGTGCCAAGCCAGTCAGGATGGAGTGGGTGGGAAAACTGGGGAGGGGGCCAGCCCCACTGTGGGTCCCTGGGCTCCTCGTGGCACTACAGGGCGAGTGCAGTAGCAAAGCAGACGGTGTGGTCCTTCTTGTGGCCGTCCTTGGCGTGGGGAGCTCTGGCACGGCTCGGCCACCACGGGGCTCAGCTGCTGCTGGGCTGCAGCTTGGCACTGTCAGAGCTGCTCTGAGAGTCAGGGGACTTCCTCGCCTGCAGCACCATGGTCCAGTACCAGAGGAAGATGAGGAAACCTGGCAGAGGGGAGAGGAAGTGTGGGTGAGCCCCCTTGAGGGACAAACAGCAGTTGAGAGAGAGCCACCCAGCCTGCCAGAGCTCCTCTTGCACACCATCCCCACCCCACCAACACCCCCGAAAATCCTGGTGCCCTTCAGAGGAGCCCAGAGCCACAGGCTCACCTTGGAGGGAGTTGATGATGGTGAAGATGTAGAGGGAGACAAGGCAGAACACACCAGAGGTGAAGGAGAAGAAGATCAGTGCCCAGGGGATGCCCAGCAGGATGCTCAGCCCGAAGAGGGCCAGGACATGCTTGAGCTTGTGGCCTTTTTTGTTCTGCCGGAGGATCTCCCGTACCATGGCCCCCAGCATGACTGAGTTAAAGAGGAACACCAGGCTGAAGAAACCCAGGTTCACGATGTTGTGGATCAGAGGGCTGGTGATCCAGCATCTAGAGGGAGAAGAAAGGGCAGAGGGTTACACTGTGCCCTCCCACAGGATCACAGGGAGGGGCTGGGAGAAGCACACAAATGTGGTGCCAGCCCAGCACCCAGGGAGGGGGGATCCCTCTGGCAAAAAACCCCAGAAAAGCCCAAGGCCATGCTGAAGGTTTAGCCAGCTGACTTCACCCACGACCAGAGACCAGGTAACCAAACCCCCAGGACTCACATGGTTGCATTGGTGGATCTGCCATCAATAGATTCATAGATGGGAACAGAGAAGGGGCCGTAGTTGTTCCAGCTAGCCAGGAAGATCAGCATCACACACAAGAAGGGGAATCCTGGGTGGAAAGAGCAGAGTGAAGTGACTGCCCTACTCCCTGGCCTTCTGGAAGGACTTGTTGCCCCTTTCTCCCTGCATAGAGCACAAGCCAACATCCTCCTTCTCAAAGGGAAACCAAGGATGGAACACACAACAAGGTCAGCTGTCCTGACTCCAGCTGGGGACCTCCCAGGGATGTGGAGCTTTAGGCCATAAAATACCATAAAATCTTCCTGCCATGATGTCCAGCCCAGAGCATGGCAGAGAAGCATGAGAGCTTTCTGCATCCAGCCCGTATCTCTGGGCTGTCCTGGATGTTTCTTTCAGAAAGAAAGTATCCTATTACTATTTAAAGATCCCAAGTGCTGGCTCTCACATTGCTGGGTGATCTCCCAGGATGACCCACCCTTCTGCTCTCAGCTTTTGCTCTCAGCCTTCAAGCTTCTCCATCAAGGCTCTTGACAGACAGCTGCTCCCCCACAGCTGTGTCTCCATCTCCATCCAGGCACCATATCCAGTGGGATTTACCTATCTGAGTGCCCCTCCTACCCAGTGTCTGCCTCCCCCATGCTCACCCCAGCCAACCAGGCAGAGCTTGAGGAGGAAATGGTCATGGTAGGCATTGAAGACTTCGATCACAAGCCGGTAGAGGTTGTAGCCCTCAATGCCCATCCAGGTGAGGCAGCTCAGGAGTGAAAAGTGCAGAAACAACCCCCCAGCTCTGCAGATGGCCTCACTGCTGCTGGCAGCCAAGTGCTCAGAGATGAGGAAGGTGATGTCCAGGAGGAAGATGGCGAACAGCAAGTTCATGTGGATGTGCATGCTCGTGATCTGGTCTCGCTGTTTGCTTCTGGAGAATCAAAGGCAGCAGAACTCACCACCATGCCTGGCCAGCACCAACGGTGCCCACAACACCCCACAGCCCTGCATGGGGCAACTTGCCCCAGCAGAAGAGCAAGGAGACTCTTTGGTAATGCCAGGGACTGAGAGACCAACCCCACAGGTGGGATCACCCATCCCACGTGCAAATCCAGCCCCCTGCAGCTGACCCTGCACTGAAGATGCTCAGAGGGCTGAAGCACTTTTCCTATGGAGACAGGCTGAGTGAGCTGGGGTTGTGCAGCCTAGAGAAGGCTCCAGGTAGACCTTCAAGCATGTTCCAGTGCCTAAAGAGATCTAGGAAGAGACTCTGAACAAGGGCATGGAGTGACAGGACAAGGGGGAATGGCTTCAGTCTGAGGGCAAGTTTAAATTAGACATTCAGAAGAAATTCTTCCCTGTGAGGGTGGTGATGCTCTGGCACAGGTTGCCAAGAGAAGTTGTGGATGCCCCATCCCTGGAATTGTTCAATGCTGGGTTGGATGAAGTTCTGAGCAACCTGGTGTAGTGGAAGGTGTCCCTGCCCATGGTAGGGGGGCTGGAAATGAATAATCTTTCAGTCCTTCCAATCCAAACCATTCTATATTTTTATGATTCTGTGATTTCAGGTCTGACTCATCCACTTAGGATCAGTGACATGACTCAGGAGAAGACACTCATGTTCTCCTCCAGGTCCTTGAAAAGATCTTTGCAGACTTCTGCCTGCTGAATCCATAACAACCAAGATTTTCCAAAATCATTGAAAAGAGCTGGTGTTTCTGAGCCCCCTGCAGGACACCTGACTAAGAGGGTGAATCCTGGACAGGAGAACTCTGCTTCCTTCAAACAAGGCCCCTTCATGATGCTTCTATCCAGGCCACCAACTGCTTGGAGAGCTTGTGTCCACCCAGGTGTTCATGGCCAGGGACAGGACACAGACAGGGAGCAGGGGGTGAACCATCACTGTACCTGAAGTAGAGGAAGAAAATGGTGCAAATGGATGCCAAAGCTGAGATCAGGCAGCCAACGTAGGTTATGATACTCAAGTTATTCCTGTGCACAGAGGTGATCTCTGGAGAGGATACCTGAGGAAGAGGAGGAATGAGAGGCTGTGAGGAAGAGCACCGTGGGGAATTAGGTGAGGGATCTGAGGGAAGATGCTACCCACCATGAGCACAGCAAAGTAGGTGAGGTGGTTGCACCTGCACTCTGTCTGGCTGCTCCCTGTCACTGTTGTACACCCATAGCTGTCCCAGCTCCCAGAACTGGCTGTGCAACAGAAAGGGAGAGCATCTGGTGAGCAGCACAAACATCAGTCATGGGCTAAAGGATCTTCAGGGCAAGGTATCCATGGAAAGAGGGAGAACAAGAGTGGGGGATCCCAGTTTCTCTCAGGTCAAGCACAGATACTCAAATAAACCCCTCAGCACAAGAACCCATCCCTAGAGAAGGGCAAAGCTCTTAGGTTAGCTATGGAGGGAAAAAAAGTGACATCAGCCCTGTGGGAATGGCTTATGGAGATGGAATGAGGTAGGAAGGTGCAGAGCAACCTTCACCCTGCTGGTGGGGCTGTGGTACCTTGGGAAAAGGAGCTGACTTCACACCCAAGGGCAGGGGCACTCACCAGAGCTGTCCTCCTGCCAGAAGACACACAGTGGGGTTACGTTCTTCTGCAATGACAAAACCACAGGCCCTGGTCAGGATGCAGCTGTGGGTTTGTTGCCTGCCCAGCACTTTCGATAGGGGACAACACAGGGCAGGAGACAAGATGGTCCCAGGAGACAAACTACAACTTGGATAAACCAGACTCCCCTGTGATGGGAGCGGGCTCCAGGCAGAGAGCACTCTGCTAACAACAGATGGAGCAGACACCTCCTTCCAGATCCTCTTTTCCAAACCAACGGTTCAGCTTTGAGCAGGCACCTGACAGAGCCTTGAATGAGCCAAGGGCCTGCTAGCACAGAGTGTACCCCAATCCTGGTGACAGTGGTGGATGTGACACATCTGCCATGAGGCATCTCCTGGAGAGGAGAAGGCAGTGCCACCACCAGTGCACACAGTGGAGCCATGATTGTGACACAGCCCCAGAAGACACAGCAGACCCTGCACAGGCAGGCCATGGACCTGCTGGATTGTGTCCACACCCTAAGCTGGCAGGGCCTGAGCCCTCTTTCCCCCTCCATTCCTGGTGAGATCAGGTTCTATGAGGCCATTTCCCCACCTACCGGCAGCTGGTCGTGGAAGAAAGTGAGGACCACTGGGTCAGAGAGGTTGGCCACCACTGTGTCCACCAGGGAGATGCTGACTACCTTGTCACCCAGAACATGGCTGCTGTTTTCATCCTGTAGGAGAAGAGGAGGCAGTGGCAGTGTGGGAAGGGAGAGCTTCCAGGTGTGAAGCAGAGGAGAGTGCCCAAGAAGAAGGTCCCATGACTTTACCTGTCAAGCTTTTAGCTCATCTTTGAAGCTTCTTCTCCCAGTGAGCACCAGCACCCTGGTCTGGTGGCACCCCTGCAGCCCAGTATCACGGGACACCCCACCATGCCATTCACCTGGGCATTACCTGGAACATGGTCTGCCTGCTGATGTCCATGAGGAGCACCCTGTGCTCCACCACCTCCTCCTCCTCCTTCCCCATCGTGAACAGGCTGCTTGGCAGGTCCACCGTGAATCCCTGGATCTCTCTGCTCTCCTGCAAAGAAAGATTAATCAGGAAAGAGGTTGAGAGAGAGCATGATAGGCCAAGAGCACTAGGGCAGACTCTCCAGGACTCACCTCTCTCTGGGAAGCAAAGGTCAGGTGCTGAGGAGCCCAACTGGGCTGGACCCTCAGGACAGTCGCATGCACTGTGGCCTCCCCAAAGGTCTGGTTCTGCCCTTTGAGCTCCACCTTGGCCAGCATCTTCTGCAGCTCCCCCAGTTTGCTGTTGGGGAAGGGGCACAGTGAGCAGGATGCAGTGGGTGTGCCTTGGCAGCAGCAGGAGTGGGGTGAGCTGGGAACTCACCACCGGAGCCTCTGCTGCTCCGCGGCTCCTGTGGCTGCTGCCAGGGGCTGGGCAATGAGGCTGTCCAACTCTGTGAGCTGGTCCTTCACATTCTGCTCCCAGACAGGCATGGTCTCTGGAGAGGCTGGTGGAAAGGAGATACCATGAAATGCACCAGCAGAGTTAGTTTCCTCATGCTCCAAACTAGCTGGCAGAGCCCTGGTGGGAGCAGAGATGGGCAGAGGGCTTCAAGGTGACCCCAAGCCAGGAAAGCTGATAGTGACCCCAACCCACAGGGCTTTCCTGCCACCCAGAGCTCAGCTCCCACTGAGGCCATGGGGACCTCATGGTGGAGACTGGATCTTGAGAAACCACTGCAAAGACCTCAGTTTTACAGGATTTTAGGCAGCATTCTGAAAATTTCCACCTTTAGGGATGCTGGGTACCAGGCCTGCCTTTGGGCTCCTTCAAGAAAACCTACACCCCCTTCAATGACCCTTCAGCTTTTTTCATATCACCAGGCTAAACCATACACTGGGAAACAACCAGTGCTCTGATGATGACTAGGGAACAGGCTGCAGATAAAACAACTCTTTAATTTCCTTAAAATAACATTAAATTGCGTTTACCAGCGAAGGAGTATTCAGTTTTAGCATCCAGGGAGGTGTTCTTCCCACCCTTCATGATATAGGACACATTGAAGATGTAGGCTGTGGTTCTCTCAGTCTTCTGGCTCTCCTGTCCCTGGGGGATGCTGCTGGATGGGTCCCCACCCAGGGGGATGCTCTGCTTCCCATACAGCAGCCGCAGGGTCCTGTTGGACTCAAACCAGTAGATGCAGAAACGATACCTGCCCAAGGTGGGGGGCAAGCTGTACTTGTAGTAAGAGTTTCCCCTGTTTGGTGAAAAGGGGCTTTTTATTATCAGCGCCTGGGCCGTGTTCTTGATGGAGATGTTGGCAGGGCTGTGCTCGTAGATGACAGAGCTCTCCTGGGTCTGGTTTCGGTCACCACAGAAGCGGAAATCCTCTTCCCTGTGGCCAGTGGCTCCCACCCCTGCATTGTACAGGCACACAGAGATCAGCTGGAGGGACAGCCAGCCCCAGCAAGCATTGCAGCCCTGCAGCAGCTGTCACACGTGGCATGCCAGCTCTCCACCCAGTTATCCCAACCCTGTCCTACAGGCTGTGTGACACCAGCCACGTCCCCAGTGTCACAGCAAGGATCTGCCAGGGCCCCTCAGGCAACAGGAGCTCCTGTCTTTCAGGGACACCCTCTCCCATGTACCACCACCCACATCAGCACACACTGAAAGAGGAGTTCTCCATTCCAAGAAGGGTTGGATGGAGACCATCTCCTTTCCCTGGAAAGGACACATTCTGCTCAAGAGACCCACCAGAGGCACATCACCCTATGAAATGTTTTACTTCTGTGGAAGCCTTGGTTGCATACATCTCATGGTGCCCCCCAGCCAATGTTTTGGGGCTACCAGTTACGCCCAGCAGCCCAAACCCAGCTCACCATCCCAAAGCAGGACAGTCTACCTTGGAGGGGGGAGAGAAGGAGCAGGAAGAGGACCTTCATCCTGGGCAGCTCTCTACTTTGGCTTGGCCTTCAAGGAGACAGCAGAGCCTGAAAGGGTACAAAGGGAAGGGTCCACACGAGTATTTGAGTATTCCCCATGCCATGAGGACAAGGATGGAGAGCAAAGGCTGTGCAGGTTGGACACCTGCCAGTGTCACAGCTCCCTGTTGCCTCTGTGCCCAAGACGAGCCAGGACCCCTGGGCATCCCAGCTGGCTGTGGGCTGGAAGGATGGCAGAGGCTGGAAGCCCCCGAGTTCTTAGCATGGAGAGGGTGCCCCTCACTCCAGCACAGGCTCCAGTCACCAAAGAATCCACATAGGAAGGGTCCCCTCTTCCGCTCTCAGCTCTACATCTCAGTTAACGCCCTGACTTGTTATCATAAATGATAGGAACAGAAGGAAACTGTGGCTTCGTAATTCACCAGCCCTAAAATTATTTACTTGGATGCTTTCAGCTCCTGCAGATTAGCTGAGGAGCTGGGTACATTGCAAACCACTCCATCATTTCAGCCTGCAAAAACAGGCTTTCCCAGGCACATCCTGGCAATGCCAGCACAGCAGCTATGGCTGCCCAAATCTGCTGCTCACAACCAGCTGGGCCACATCCTGCACAGCCCCTTTGCCCATCCCTTCATCTGGCACCCCACTCCTGCACTGCTCTTGAACACCCCCTCAAAACCCACCGAGCAGTCGAGTCCTGTTTTGTTACTGATGGAGCACAGTTACTGCTGTGAGTAGGTGCCGGGGCACCAGCCAGCATCACCTGCAAAGGCTTACGAGCTCTCCCAGATGCTCAAGGGTCACCAGATGCTTAGAAACTCATTAGCAGATTTCTCCCAGCAGCACAGGCTTTTTCTGGAAGTTTCTCTAGCCAGCACAGATCCTGCACGGGCGTACAGCCCCACTCCCCGTCTATTTCTTGTTGCAATTTATCACCAGAAGAGGGGGGCTCCGGGTTGTTAATTAACCTGCTCCGTGGCTGTAACTAAGTGACACTAAAGAGATCTCCCAGTGTGAGCTGGGAGGATATGGCACAGGCACGAATTGGCAGGAGTAAATGGATTTGGATGGGGCTGGCATCCCAGTGCCTGGCCACACACTTAGGAATCACTCATGTATATCCAAAAAAAACCACGTACCTGGGGTGGCAAAATGCTGTTGGTGATGGGAAACACCTGGATCACTTAAAAGCAATGGAGCTTCACGTGAATACCAACCATGTTGAGGCAGCACAGAGCTGGCACGCCAATAAAGCATCGCCTCTGGATGGGGAATGCTGAATCCTAGTGAGGCTTCAGCCCACCCCACTGTGCTGGCATCTTTAAGGTTTTCCTGGGATGGTTGGAGGAGAGGATCAGCCCCTTTCAGCCGTTACTCAACTGGGACCAGAAATCCCTGTTGGAAGGAGGGTGGGGGAGCCGGTATTTCCCCTCCGAGCCCTGTACAGTCCCGCTCGCCCTGACGCCGATTGCCGTTTCCTGAGCCGAACAATAGCAAGAGAAAATCCCCTGAAAATGGTTTCACAGTGACAAACCACAACTTCCATCCACGTTGGCAATAAGCACAGCAAAGGTAGCCGGATGTGCTGAGTTCTCATCAGGGCTGAATCCTGCCTCGTCATCTTCCCATACCCGGATGGCAGTGGGGAAAAATTCCTGTCTTGGCCTCAAAATCAACCAAATTATGTACAAAGAGGTGGCAGACACTCTGCCAGGGCTGCAGAGCTTGGAGCAGGCTCTTTTACCAGCAGAGACGGAGGCTTACTCCTGGGCACCTGTTCTTATCCTCCCATCCCATTAACATACTGGTCTTGGAAAGAAAAGACAAAGCATTTATATTGAGGTCTCTAAACCTTAGGTGAATGGCTGGGGGAGAAAGACTAAAAATCCCACAAAAAAAAAGCCCAGTGTTTACTCCCGCCTTACTGCTTTCTGGGGGAATTGGCAGCAGGTATTTAAGTAAGGTGGCACGTGGTTTTGGATATGACTTTTTTTTCCCGAGAAGGGAAGATGCTCTGATGACTGAAACAAACACCGGAAACAGGGAGATAAAAAGGGCTTTTATCTGTTTTCCTTTCAGGTCCGCTAGGAAAGTGACGCTATGTTCCTCGAGATGTTAATGAGTCTGAAGTTCGTCACCGCAGTGGGTTACTCAGGCAGAGACTCAGCAACATGGTGAGGAAACTGTAGCAGAGAGGCAAGCCAGGACGGGCTCCTGGAGATGCAAAACAGCTTTGCACAACCAGCCCCTCATCGTAGGGACCAAAGACAGCGTGCCCTGGGTCTGGAGCTGTCCAAGGATGTGAGGACCCCATTGGGGTTCCGCTGCAAAGGGATGCCCCAGTGTCAGTGTCTGAGTGCTTCACAAAGTGCCCTTGTCCTTGGCCAGTGGTTCGTGTCGGGGGGGGGGGGGGGCAGCCCCAAGTTATTCATGGCATTGGCATGTGATTCCCGACATTGGCACGTGATTCCCGGCACCGGTGGGCGGCCGGGGCCGACCGGGTGGGCTTGCTAATGCCCAGGGAGTCGAGGGGCAGCTGCACTGTGCCAGCAGCCCGGTGGTGCCAAGCTGTGCCACGGGGTGCTTCAGCCTTTCCCAAGCCCTGGCTCTGCACAGATCACCCAGCATCTTCAAGATGATTCTTGCCAACAGGATGAAACCAGATCTGGTAGTGATTCCCACGGGAGCGGCACAACTCCCTGCCAGATCTGTTCTTTGCCAGCCACTGGCAGCTGTCCCTTCCCACAAAGGCGTGGGGAGCACCAAGGGGAGGCTGGCACAGGCTCCTGCCAGTGTCTGGGGCTCCTGAGACAGAGCGTTTGCTTAGAGCTGGGTCTTGACATTCAAAACTTTTTTTAAAATTTCCATTTCCTAAAAAACACCACAAACAGAAATATCATGGTGAACTAACCCAGCACTTCCTCCAGTGCCAGGGCAACACGGCACCTGGCTCGGTGGCACACGAAGCCTTGTGGCTTCAGCAGCAGCCACACGCACTCTGTAAACGACCAGGTACACCGAGGCTGACGTGACACAGCGACACAGTAATGCAAAGACATCTCTGGCCGCAGGGGGTACAGACAGTTGTCTCTGCCATACACTCCCACCAACACAGTCTTCTTAGAGAGCAGCGCCATTTCTCCTCCTGCACATCCCCCTTCCAAATCACTCCCTTGGGTTTCAAATGGCTCCCAAAACACGCTGTCCACTCCCAGGTCTTAACCCCCTTCACATGAGCAAGGTTCTCATCGCCTGCCTCCGCTGCAGGTGCCAGGGAAGGGAGGTACACAGCAATGTAAAATAGCTCAGGACCACCCCAAATCAGGCTCCCAGGTATTTGGCACAGAAAGCAAGGTGCTGGAGCTTAGTGAGGGCAAAGCCTGCAGCACCCAAGGAGCCAGGTAAGAGACTGTGGGCCTCCCGGATTCCTGCCAAACCCCAGCTGTCGGGTGAGCTGACGGGAAAGGAGTTGGTGAGTCCAAGCACTCCTGAAAAACAGGCGCCGGCAGGCTGTGCCCAGCTGGTCCCGCGCAGACATTGGCACGCTGGGAGCGACCCAGCCTGCTGTCTGTGAACCACACAGCCCTCACCCTGCACCCACGGGTGCCACCGCAAGGTGCAGGGATGGCCAATCCCAGGGATCCCCGTCCAGGCAACACACAGTTGCTTGCAAACCTGTTACTCTGCGAATAGCAGCCCCCAGGCCGCAGGATTAAGAGCTGGACTGCAACCAAGTATGCAGCATTTTCAGTCCTTGGCTTAATTCACATGAGAGCTGCAAACCCAGTAAGGGACATGGCAAACCCCACTGTGGCTGCAGTCCCAGGCTCAAAGGATTTGCCCCCCTCCCATCTCCGAAACACTCCTGGCTCCCCGCTGGCGGTGGAGCTTGGGGGCGGGGGGTACTGCAGCCCTCAGACCATGAAATAAGCTTTGGCTCCCTTCCCTCCACAACAGCCATTCGGACTTGCTGCCAGGAGGTTATTCCAGGAGACTTAATTTCAGTTCTCCAGCTGGTCTCACGGAGTTTTGCAGGTCTCTCTGGAGGGGCAGCACAGACAGTGGGTAGAGACCACCCCAAGCATCCTACATCCCAGATCCTGCAGCGACGTGCCAGGACCGGCAGCAGCAGACTGGGATGTTGCAGGAAGAATCCCTCCAAAAGGCATTTTAGGGAAGGGAGATCACCCTGTCGAGACATGCCGGCGATCCCACGGGATGGTGCACCCTCCGCCGGGAGGGAGGAGAGAAAGGAATGGTTCCCAAAGAGTGGGGAGCAATGGCCACACACCGGGCCGACAGGCGGGGCTTCGTGGAGCTCAGCTCTGCCGCTCGCAGCAGCCCGGAACAGCCCGGGCAGCTCAGGGGGCTTTGTGACTCCATGGCCCAGAAATCCAGCCTGGCTCCGGGGCAGGCGAGTGCGAGTCCCATGGAGCAGGGATGAAGGTTGGTTTCACAGATAACCGGCACCATGGCCACGAGCAGAGTCCCCGGGCCCTGCCCAGCCGGACACATCACACCCACAGCCGAGCCCCCGCACCCACCGGAGCGGAGTGCCGCTCAGCCCCCCCACAGACACCCCTCCGCTCCATCCATCCATCCATCCATCCATCCAGGCTGCTCCCTGCCCGAGCAAGCCGGGGTGCTGCCCGGTGCCACCATCCGCGCGGAGCCCCGGTGTCCCCAGCCCCGCTGGGCTGCCCCAGCCCCGGCTTATGCCCGCCCTATTCACTCCCCTCCCGCCGCCTTTCCCGAGCCCGGAGCACCGCAGCATCCCCTCTGCTCCCGGTGCCGGGCAAACGCCCCTCAACGCGGCCTCCGGCACTCCCACGGCAGACACCGGGCTCCCCGATCCTCCCTCGTCCCCGGCTCAGCCGCTCCCCATCGCTCCCATCCATACCTGGACTCGGGGCGGGCTCGGCTCGGCACGGCCCGGCACCGCCCGGCACCGCCCGGCTCCGCCCGGCTCCGCACGGCACGGCTCGGCACGGTTCGGCACGGTTCGGCTCAGCACCACTGCACACCTCTCAGCCCGGCTGGCTCAGCGCGGTGCCCCGGCAGCAGCGCCCCGCCCCGTCCCCCCGCGGGCGGTGACTCAGCGGGGCGGTACCGGGACTGTTCGCTCCGCACCGACCCCTCCGAGACCCCCGCGATCTCTGCGGGAGCCGCGGAGTCACCGCCGGCGGTCACGGCACCTGCCCGGTTCGGCTTGGCCCTGCTCGGTTCGGTTCAGCTCGGCACGGCACTGCACTGCACGGCTCAGCCCTTCGCAGCCCGACTCGGCTCAGAGCGGTAGCCCGGGACCAGCGGCCCCTCCCTGTCCCCCAGCGAGACCCTCCGAGATCGCTGCGGATGCTGCGGGGCCGCTGCCGTCGGTCACGGCACCTGCCCGGTTCGGTTCGGCTCGGCCCGGCGCAGCCTGCGGGCACCGGGCTGGGAGCACCGGGCTGGCACCGGCACCACGATGGGCTGGGGGACCTCGGCTGGGGACAGCCCTTCAGTCGCCCTTCAGCTGCGGGCTGGCCGGCATCCAGCGGCGGGCTGGGGCCGGAGGAGCCGGAGCCAGGAGGCTGCACGCCTGACTGCCAACGGGATTAAAAAATAACAATTAATGGGAAAGCAGCCGGGACGGAGTGTCCCGGTGACCCCTGTCCCTCTCCCCGCAGGGTGTGAGGGAGGAAAGGAGCAGGGCAAGGAGCCCAGATCCCAGGGATACACAGCACTCCCCTGGAGCAGGTGGGCTGCGATGTGAGGGGTAGAGCCTGGATGCGACCACAGGGCCCTCACCAGCCACCCCAAGGCCGGAGACGGGCACCCCGGCCCTCAGTGGGAGCTGGAGTCGAGGCAGCGCTTTTGGAGTGGGTAAAGCTGCTGCCAAGCAGCGCCTGCACCCAGCCCTTTGTGTGTGCCCCGGGAAACAGCCGGGCTGGAGAAAGCCGAGGCGCGGGGAGCGGAGGGAGCAGGGCGGGGGGAGGGCTCCGGGAAGTGCCCTGGGTAAATAGTTGCTCTTGCAGATATTTTCAATGACTTGAATGAGACTTTTTTTCTGCAGGGGGAAGGGTGGAAACAACTTCCCTCTCCAGAAGAGAAGGTGATTGGACCTTGATCCACGAGAATTGTGCCACCGCAGGTGCCATGGCTGCTTTGGGATCCCTGGAGCAGGGGACATCCGGCACGTTTGCATCACCCCGCTACTTGGTTTAATTCCCAGCTCCAAGTCCCCAATTTCCCTGGCTGCCACGGGACAAGGCTCCCATGGGAAGCAGCTCACATGGCCAGGCCGTGGCTAAAGCGGCCGGACCGTGGCTAACAGAGCCGCCTTTGAAGTCCGGCCGTCCCCACGCCTCGGGGAGCTGGGCCAGATCAGAAACGCACGCTGAGAGCAGCCAGAGCCGCGGGAGCATTGCGGTGAGCCAAGCCTCCCACTGCAGGTCATCCCGACCGGCTCCTTCGGGAAATACCATAAATCCACCTCCCGGGAATAACGCTGCTAAACCCTGGATTAGGCTCTGCTGGAGAGGGGAGTTAGGTGCAGACCCCTCGGACCAGCGAGGAAAGGACTCCTTGCTGCTGTTCGTGGAACAAAGAGTCTTTTGTCCGCATTTGACGTTATCAGGAGTTATTTTTAGGTCAACGCCTGCATTTGCTGGTGTTGTCGGGATTATCTGTGAATCGACAGACCTTCAAAGACACTGCCCGAGCACGAAGAGGGAGGAAATCCTTGTGTTGTCTCTTGCAAGGGACATTTGCCCTTGGGCTCGGCCTGATAAGGGTTTATTGCTAAAACTGGGGAATTCCTATGAAAGCTCTACAACTTCTTAAGAATCTTAAGAGCTCCTAAATCCCTTAAAGCACCTAAATATGCTTAACGTTTCTGAAAGTCCTAGAAGATCATGAAAGCCCGGAAAGCTCCTAAAGCTCTAAAATGTCCCGAAACCCCTACAGCATCCTAAATGCCCTAAAACCCCCAAAAGCCTTAAAAGTTCCTGAATATCCTTGAAGTTCCTAAAAGCCCTAAAAATTACTAAAAGCCGTAAGAGTTTCTTAACCCCTTAGAAATTCCTGAAAGCCCCGAAGTTTCTAAAACCTCTTCAATTTCCTAAAAGCCCTGAAAGCTCCAAAAGAACCCTAACACTTCCAAAATCCTCTAAAAGCCCTAAATCTTCCTAAAAGCTCCTCGAGGCTCCGGCGGCGGGCGGGAGGGAGGATGCCAGCGAATCACGGCGGCGTGGGGAGGGGATGGGCAGACTACCAGGGGAGGGCACGTCGCACCAGGCTGCTGCCAAACAAGTGAGACAAGTGTGGGCAGGGGAGCCCTGGCGCCGTCTGCAGCCTCGGGCTGTGCCAGCCCCACTGCCCAGCGGTGCCAGGGTGCCCAGACCCCCTCAAAGCCTGTTGGGTGCTCCCAGCAAAACGCCACCATCAACAGGGCTCAGCCCAGCCCTGGTGGATGGAGGAGGATGAGGATGAGGAAGCAGATGGGTGCTGGTGGGAGGGGATGCCCCTAGATCTCTCATCCGAATCTGGTGAGCAATGCCAGGACAGCCTTAGGAATCTCGGAGGGTGGTGATCCCAGGGGACTGCCTCAGCTACCTTTGAGAGGCTGTGGGTGCTCGTGCTCCCCATTGCTGCTGCTCCACCTCCCTCAGCCTTCCTCTGGAAAAACATCCGGTGGGGAGGTGGGTTCACCCCACGTCGGGATTTCTCCCTCAGTGATAACAGCGACTCAACAGGTGCCAGGGTAGTAAAACCCGAACCCGTAGGCACAGCAACAAACCCGGATTATTTGTTTAGTCTCGGCTTTGCAAATAAACCCCTGGTGATGTCAGGGAAGTCTGGGGGGAAACCGGTCCCTGCGGGTACCTGCACAAGCACCAGGTGAGGATGCTCCCACGGGATGCAGTAACTAGGCTCATCAGCTCCTCAGCAGACAAGTCCCAAAGGCAGATCCCAAAATGGAGCCAAGGTCTTCTCCAAACCTTCCTTTTCCCACGTGGATTTAGTGTCTTTCCTGTCTGCTTGTTTCCCCAAAATCTGGAGCTTTTGCTGTAATTCCACAGCTTTGCCCCTGAAGCCTGAAGGCACCGTGGTGCCTCTCCTGGGGAGAAAGGGATGGCATAACCCCTCCAGCAGTCTGGCTTCCTGCCAAGTAAGGGGCCCAGAAAGGTAAATGGCACCATTTCTCCTTGAGATCATAGAGGCCGGGCCCCCTCCTGCCCATGCTGCTGGATGGAGCTGGATGAAGCCGGCCCTGGCACCGTGGCACTGCGGCAATGGACTCTCGATCCCAACCCGTGCTCCCCGGCGACCTCGGAGAGTGCTTCGACCCTGGTCCTGGTGCGGCAGGGTGCGAAAAGGCTCACCCCTGGGCACCAGCAGTGCTACCCAAGATCCAGCATGTCCCACCAGCCCCCAAAAGGCTCGGCTCCCTGGGGACCACCCAGGGATGCTGTGTTACCGCTGCCAGGAGGCAACCACAGAATGATTGTTTTCCAAGCGCCACCGGATACCGGAACAAGGTGGATGTATGCAGGCATCGGCAGCCAGAGTGACTCACACCACAAACCCCGAAATCTGGAGATGGGGAGAAGGGCATGGAGAGTGCTGGGATGTGCCTCTCCCACGATGGGGCTCATGGGGGAAAATTGGGCACTTGGCACCGCACCAAACCCGCAGGCCTTTCGGTGAATAGCTGAAGTCACCGCCGGAGCGGTGAGCCAAGCACAGCTCATCCCTGCACGGCGAGATGTGAGCCGGGGGCACCGCGGGGCTGCAGGGAGGGAGCACAGAGCCCCGGCGGGACCGGCCTTTGTCTGGGATGCCGGCGGCACTGACGGGAACGCGGCGGCGCTGGCTGCCCTTTGTGCATGGAACAAAGAACAGCCAGAGGCTTCCTTCGCTGTACAGAAGCGGGAAGGAGCCAGAGAGGGAAACGTCACTCGGCAGAGATGGGCAGCGTGTCGGCGGTGCTCGGTCCCCTGCCACCGGGCCAGAAACGGGCGGCGCCAGCTAATGTCACCTCCCCGGCCCTGCCTGCAGGTACAAGCGTGGGGGCAGTGGGGACCCTGATGTCACCATAGACAGATTTGCCATGCTGCGATGCTGGTCTGCATTCCAGCAGGCGGAGTGGGATGTCCAGCTCCAAAACCTCAGGCATCAGGACCCGGGAACATTTCCAGGTGAAGTTCGGTTTATGCAGATGCACCACAGGCTCACGACCGACTCGCTGCCCCCAACTGATTAATTTAGTCCCTACAATTTGTCCTGATTATTTACTTCCACAAGCTGTATTGCTTCGACTCCGAAAGTGTCTGGTCACCTTGACGAGCTCTGCTTGGCGTCTGCCATCCTCAGTGAGAGCGGGAGGAAAGCCGAGTATCAGTTCACTTACTCACTTCCCATCCTCTCCTCCACCCAAACTCGTCTGCCCGATGCCAAGACAAAGCCCTGCTCACCCATTTTCCTGCCGTCCCAGGGCTGCAGGTGGTCTCCACCCCTGCACTGGATTTGGTGCGACAGGGAGGGGTTCTAGTACGGAGCGGTTGTGGGTGAAAACCCAGGGTCGGGGTGGTTTTGGGATGCCACAGCCTTACAGCCACTCTTGCCAGCCTACAGCCGTGCTGGCAGCAAATGGATTTGGGGGATGTGGTTGGAGATCCCCCGCTTTTGACCGTGCCTCGTGAGATGCGCAGTGGCAGCTCCTCAAGGGGGCTCAGAGGTCCCCTCCCGTTTGTCAGGGGACACTTCGGCACCGCCGCGGTCCCGCATCGCCACCGGCCGTCCCTGCGCATGCATATTTCCGATCTGGGACAATTTCTGCGGTCCTTGCGCCATCTAGTGGGACCTGCACCAAGCACACTGCGGGGTGTCCGAGCGGCTGCGGGCGGCGGGACCCCGGCCAGAGCCCCCGGCTCACCCGGCGGTGGGGGAGACCCACATGGGCAATCAAAGGGCGCTTCTAAAGAGAAGCAGCGGTCAGTGCTAGTCACTAACAGAGAGACCACGGGCAGGAGGGCAGCCGCGGTCCCCAGGAGACACAGCACCCAGGGGCTCCAAACTGCAGACCCCCAGCAGCAGCAGCAGCTCCAACTGCCCAGAGATTCGGCTTTTAGCCCCAGTGCTGTGCCCAAAGTGCCAGGGTACTCAAACTCCCCCGCTGTGCCCGTGGTGAAGTTGTGCCTGCCGTCCTTGCTGTGTCTGCAGCCTGTGCTGTGCCCAGCCTGGGATGTACGGTGCGCCAGGGATTCCTGGGGTGCACAACGTGCTTATCTCCACTCTGCTGACCAGCGAAAGAATACAGGAGAGGGAATAAAGTTGCTTCAGGGGAAGTTTGGTTTCACATTAGGAAAAGGCTGTTCACTGAGAAGGTGGTGAGATACAGGGGCAGGCTCCCCAGAGAAGAGGCCATGGCATCAAACCTGCCACTTAAGGAGTGTCTGGATGATGTTCTTAGTCATATGGTTTACTTCTAGGTTGTCCTGCAAGGACCAGGGAGTTGGACTTGACATTTCTGATGGGTCCCTTCGAACTCGAGATAGTCTGATTTTGTGATACCATAGTTTGATGCTATTGCCAGGATGAAGCCAGCATACTCCAAGACACCGCCAGTAACCACAGCACAGCTCTCCAGCAATGCCAGCTGGCCTAGCTGAGGGAAAAAAGGTCTTTTTTTTACCCAAAAAAGGTTAGATTTGCCCCAAAAGGTTTCTTCATGCAGGCTGTTGGGTCCACCTGCAGGGCTGTGGCCATGTGCAGAGGTGCGGGACCAGGGATGGCTCAGCAACACCAGTGCTCATTGTGGGGCTGCAGTGCCACTCTGTGCTTGCCCAGTGTCTGCAGCCAGTCGTGCAATATTTCTAGGTCTCAGTTCATGACATAGGGCGACCATCTGCTTCAGTCTGACCTATCCCAAATGGGGACTCCTTGGGAACAGATTTAAGGGGGCCTGCTGGCCATGGCCAGGCTGGAAACCCAGAACTAGAGGAGAAGGGCGCCAGGACAATGATGCTAGGACTGCAGAAATGCGTCACATTTTTAGATGATGCACCCAGACCAAGCAGGTTTGATTTTTGCAAGGGTAAACCCCACAAAACCCAGGATGCTGCAATGCATCCTCGAGCCTGCTGGTGTCACCAAGACACGTACAAGCAAACAGTAAAGACATACTTGGAAAAAACTTTGCCGGTTTTAGAGCCGGGAGCGGGTTAAAGCCGCAACCACGCACCCGCGGCTCTGGCCAAACCGCCTGCAAAATCGCTTCACCGGCTGCAAGAGACGGCGCCGGTTTCCCTGGCACAAGACGCTGGGATAGGGGCGTAGGAGAGCAAAGCATCCCTCGCCTCCAGCTCTTTGGGGTTGTTTCCAGCAGAAAAAAATCCGATCTTGGAAAGAACACGCACGAGCTTTGCAGTTTTGCTTTAATTTGATTTGGTTTTCCCTGCTTCGCTCGATCCTGGGCGAGAAAAAGGTGTTGGTGTCCCATGGCATCGATTCCACGTGCGGCGGAACACAAATCCTCTTGGCCGCTAGTATTGCCCAACTTTTTTGTCCGAAAGGCATCCAGCAAATGGAAAAGGACAGGGGCAAAATGGTGGTTTGGGGTTTTGCCGCCTGGCCAGGAGGGAGCCGGCACGGGGATGTGTGGGGGTGCAGATGCTGCTCGGCCACCGCTCAGCCGGGGGGCCCCGTGTCCCCAGCCAGGCACCCACGCCCTGGGGCAGACACGTGTGTGCAGCCCAGCCACGGGCAATGTCCCCACCCGTGCCCACGCGTGTCCGAGCCGCCAGGCCCGGCCGGTGTGAGCAGCCCCCGAGCAGCGGAACCCCACGCGTGCCGCCCCGGCAGTGCCACGGGGCAGGACACGCAGCACGGCCCGGGACCGGCCCCCGGGCGCGGGCGGGGGGCGGGAGCGGGAGCGGCGCTNCGGCGGGTGAGTGACAGAGCACGGGGGGCGAGCAGGGCTGCCCCCGCCGGGAGCCCGCGGGGAGGGGCGGCGATCCGCCCGTGCCCGTGACCCACGCGTGCTTCCCGCGGGTGTCCATGAGCCACGCGTGCTCCCCGCGGGTGTCCCGTGGGTGTTCGTGCTCCATACGTGCTCCCCGTGGATGATCCAGGGGTGCCCCGGGTCCACGCGTGCTCCCCGCGGGCGCTGCACGGTTGCCGGTTCTCTGCATGTGTTCCCGTGGGTTTTGCGTGGGTGCCTGTGCACCATCTGTGCTCCCGTGGGCGCTGCTTGTGCCGGGTCTTGCCAATGCCTGAGATTCCTCCAGGAGCAGCCCAAGAGAGCACGGGCCTGGGCTTGCTGCTGAGTTTTAGCAAAACTTCACCATTTCAGCAAATATCACCAGAAAAATTAGTTCTTTCCCCCATGCAAATTCCAGAACTGCCATCGGCCTCTGCTCCCGCTGTTCCAGCACTGGTTCTCCCAGCCCAGCCGGATTTGGTAGCAGGTCTGGGCTGCACCGTCCCAAAAACCTGCCGGGGCTGCGGGCAGCCGCGGCTGGACCCTGTACTTATCCCATTAGGACGCACAGCAGCCTCCCATTGAGGTTTCCTGGGGCGGTTTGCCTGCCTGGCCGCACCGGGACGTGAGATCCAGGACGGGATGTGAGGTCTGTGTCTGGATGTGAGGTCCATGCCGGGATGGAGACACTCAGACCCTTTGTTGCGGCATCATCGGAGAGCACATCCAGCTGCCTCGACACGCGTCCTGCTGCCACGCCACGCCAATCCAGCAGCTCCGGCTCTCCTTCCGGAGCTGTTCCTGCTTTGCTGGCGCCGGATCCGGGCTGTAACCCTCCCTGGAGGTGCTGGGGTGCAGCTGAGTACCCCAACTCCATCTCCAAGGATGGTCTTGGAGGCTCACAGATGATGTCATCAGATGACCTCATGCAGATGACATCATGCGAATAGCATGTACATGTCTTCCCTTCGTTGTGGTGCGCTGGCAGAGGTGCCTGTGGAGCCAAGCTGAGACCAGATGCCGGTGGCTGGGCTGTGGGCTGTGGTCCTCATTGAGGACCTCACTGGTGTCTTCATTGGGGATCTGGCTGGGGCCATCACTTGGCTGCCTGCTGGGGACCTGGCTGGGGACATCGCCAGAGTCCTCACTGAGGATCCATCCCAGGGATGTTGTCACTCAGTGTGCCGCTCCCCAAAACCAGGGACCATGCCCCCGCCACCCCTTCCCTCCAGCCACCCATCGCAGTCGCCACCTGACGCCCCCTGTTTCCTGCAGGTCCCTGGGTGCAGGACGGTGAGGCCATGCCCTAGGGCATCCCCGCCATGAGCCAAAGCGGGGCCTCCTCTCGCCTGGCCGGCTCCCCGCCGCTGCCGGGGGGCTCTCTCCTGGCCCTGCTGGCCCCCGAGCCGTCCCCGCCCCCCCCCAGCGGGACACCCTCGCCCGGGCCCCCGCCGGCGTTGCTGGAAGGGGACTGGGAAGGGCGGGAGGAGCTGCGGCTGCGGGAGCTGGAGGAGGCGCGGGCGCGGGCGGCGCAGATGGAAAAGACGATGCGGTGGTGGTCGGACTGCACGGCCAACTGGAGGGAGAAGTGGAGCAAGGTGCGAGCCGAGCGCAATCGAGCGCGAGAGGAGGTGCGGCAGCTGCGGCACCGGCTGGAGGCCCTCACCAAGGAGCTGGCCAGCCTGCGCCGCGACCGGGACCGCGACCGGGACCGGGACCGGCCGGACGAGCGCCCGCCGCCGCCACCAGCCAGCGCCGGCAGCCCACCCGCTGATGGAGCAGAGGGGGACACCGGCCCCGAGCAAGAGCCTGTGCGGGATGTGGGCACTGAGGTGCCCCAAAAAGCCAAGGTGGGGGTGCAGGGCTGCCCCGGGTGAGCAGGGGAACAGGGGAGCTCCTCTGGTCTGCTACCCATGTACATCCCCCAAACCACCACTGCCTGTCCTGTAAAGATGAGCAGTGTGGGAGGGGACTGCTCTTGCGGCAGACACCTCTCAGAGCAATACAGGGTGATCAGACCCTTCTTGGATTAGTATGGGGGGTGTCAGACCGCTCCAAGCATGATTTTGGGCTCAGACCCCTCTTGGAGCAGTACAGGGCAGTCAGATCCCTCTTGAAACAGCACTGGGGGGGGGGATCAGACTTCTCAGAACAGTGTCATGAGGAGATCCAGAACCATCACAGCCCCATGCAGATCGCCTTGGCACTGGCACCAGTCCTTTTCCTGGGGCTTTCCCTAGGCAAAAATCACAGTGCCAGTACAGGGGATGGTGGCATTGGCAGTGCTGGTGGCATCTCCCAGCCACGGCTTGACTGTCAGGGTGTCCATAGGGGCTTCTGGGAGGGGTTTCTGATGAAGGAAGGAGGGGACACCAGAGCCACCTCAGGGATGCTCCCAGCTGCTCCAGCCATCCCTGCTCCGCTGCTGTTGGCTCTGTCACAGCACAGAAGTCACTGCTCGGGGTGCTGTGCTGTGCTGTGACAGTTCAGTCCACTTAACAGCACAGCTGCCAGGTGATAAATCTGAGATTAATGTGAGCATCCCCCGTGGGCTCCACACTTGCCCAGAAACTCCAGTGGCTCATTTACTGTGTGCTCAGAGCAGGTCATCCATGTGGTAGTCCTGGGTGAGATCAGTGTCATAAATTGGTTTTAAATATTTTTATACCAAATTTCCCGCATGGCAGGGAGCCGGCAGCAGAGGGTGGTGATGTGTGGGAGCTCCCCTGGAAGGACAAGTCCTTCTTCATCAGCCTTAGGGGATCCCTGGGGAATGGAGGGAGGGATGCTCTTGGTTTAGGGTAAGGGCTGGGTACTGTAGGGGCTGGGAAGCCCTCTCACCCTGTCCCCTGTGCTGGGCCACCCACGGTGCCACAGGAGCTGGAGCTGATGGAAAACATCTTGACGAGCAAGCAGGAGGAGAGCTGGGAGCAGCGGGGCCCCCGGGCCTCCTTCAGCCGCCAGGAACGGAGCCGCCTGCTCTGGGAGGACGTCAGCGTCGTGGAGGAGGATGCCACCAAAGTCACCGCCCTGAAGCTGAGGCTGGATGAGTCCCAAAAAGTGCTGCTCAAGGAGCGGGAGTGAGTGCTTGGCACATCATCCTTGCAGGGTGCCAGCTGATCCCAGGCTGGTCCCCACTGGGATGGCATGTCCCATGAGGTCCTGCAGGGTGTCACTGTCATTGCCTCTCCCCAGGGACAAGCTGGCACTCAGCAAGAACATCGAGAAGCTGGAGGGTGAGCTCAGCCAGTGGAAGATCAAGTACGAGGAGCTCAACAAGAACAAGCAGGAGGTGATGAAGCAGGTGAGCGAGGTGCCTGGGGAGCAGAGCTGCCCCAGGGGGTGGCCTGTCCCTCAGAGAGTGGCACATCCTGATGGACATGGTGGCTCACAGCCACTCCCCCAACTCCAGGTTGCTTGTTGAGGGTCTTTGTTAGTGCTATTGATGCAGTGGTTCCATCTGTAGAGGATGGGTGGATGGTGTGGGCAGGTGGAAGTTGGAAGGTGGAAGGTGAGTGTTCACTGCCCCTTTTGGTGCCATGTCCCCCCACAGCTCAACATCCTGAAGGAGATTCATCAGGATGAGCTGGGGCGTATCTCTGAGGACCTGGAGGATGAGCTGGGTGCTCGCTCCAGCATGGACAAGAAACTGGCTGAACTGCGTGCAGAGGTGAGGCCAAACCCCAACGTGGGGGACAAAGGGAGCAGTGAGGGGGGTCCTGCTGCCCCCCAGCCACGCCATGCCCCTGTCCCAGATGGAGCGGCTGCAGGCAGAGAACGCGGCTGAGTGGGGACGGCGGGAGCGGCTGGAGACGGAGAAGCTCAACCTGGAGCGGGAGAACAAGAAGCTGCGGGCACAGATCGAGGACCTGGAGGAGGTGCTGGCTCGCAAGCGGCGCCAGACAGCCAGTGCCCTGGACACTGACCTCAAAACCATCCAGGCTGAGCTCTTCGAGAAGAACAAGGTGCCACAGGGGTGGTGCTGTCCTCCACCACTGCATCCCTGGGTGACTCTGTTGTGACTCCCTCAAGCCCAAATTTTGCTACCACCCTCCAAGGGATGATGGTGACCCTATCCTTGCTCCATCAGCTCCTGGGTCATGGGGTGGGGCAATGGGAGAAGTCCCTGGGGAGGGAGGAGAGGGCACTCAGTGGTGGGGGTGGCTGTCCCTTGCTCAGCCCTCTCCCCATGCCCTCCACAGGAGCTGGCTGACCTGAAGCACATCCACACCAAGCTGAAGAAGCAGTACCAAGAGAAGATGGCTGAGCTGGCCCATGCCAATCGCCGCGTGGAGCAGCACGAGGGAGAGGTGAAGAAGCTGCGCCTGAGGGTGGAGGAGCTGAAGAAGGAGCTGGCCCAAGCCGAGGATGAGGTGGGAAAGCTCATGCTGGTGGAGAGGGTCAGAGAGCTGTTCTGCTCCCTACACAGCTGCCAACAGCACCATCCCATCCCATCCCATCCCACAGCTGGATGAGGCCCACAACCAGACGCGGAAGCTGCAGCGGTCGCTGGACGAGCAGACGGAGCAGAGCGAGAGCTTCCAGGTGCAGCTGGAGCATCTGCAGTCACGGTGAGCAGGGGCTGGGTGAACCACACAGGGACCAGCAAGGATGGGATGATGTTCTCCTTGCCACCATCCCTCAACCAGTGTCTGCCTGGCTGAACCCTGGGCTGAGGATGGCCAAAGTGTCTCCGACATCCTAGGAAGGGGGACAGCCATCCTGTGAGCAGTCTTCACCACACTTTGAGCTGGGTGGCATTCACCTCCCAGTTAGACCAGCACAAGGCTGCCCAGAGACCAACTCAGCCCAGTTTTATGCTGCTTAGGGTTGCACCCACTGGTACCCATGGCCAGGGCAGCCTCCTAGCATACCACACCAGCTTGGGGAGGTGGGAGCTGAGTTTTCTTGCCCTTAAAACTTTCCTTGGCCCTGTTTTCCTCTCCAGCAGTAAAGAGCTGAAATGGCTGTGGGATCGATGCTGTGGCTCTGAGAGGCGCTGGGGGGGGTGTTTATAATCATCCTTTATTTTATTGGGACATCTGCATTAAATCATGGAAGCATAATGGAGGATTCATCACCCCCCCCCCCAGGCTCCCTGTGTGCTCAACCCTAAATAATTCATGCTTTCCAGTAAAATGTAGTGGACTGGTTGGATCTCACTGGATCCTGGGACTTTGGATTTCAAATTTGATTCATAAATTTTCCTTGATGAATTTTCATGCAAAGGCCAGAAAAGTAAAGAGCTAAAACCACCACAGGTTTGTAGGAATGGGGACTTGTGGGTTTTTTGGGGGTTCCTCAATTTAGGGGGATGACACCTCCCTTCTCTGCAGTCCTTGCTGGGTCTGTGCTGCCCAGCACAGTGATGTCCAGCCGGGGAGGGGTTTATCCTGTGTCCCACTTTGTGCCGAGCACCATCCACAGCCCCCCATCCCATGCCGGAGTGTTGGCCCCATGCTGCAGGGGCTCATCCTGCACTCAGCACTTAGTGAGGGCTGCAGGAAGGAATCTCTGGGGTGCAGTCATGCTGTAGGGGTGCAGAGGAATGGGCTTGGCTTCAGGGCCCCCCCAGGGCTGTGCTGCCACCCCCACCCCAGCAGCTGTCACCCGCAGGCTGCGGCGGCAGCAGAGCGCCCCGCTCTTCGGCAAGATGCGCAGCAACCGCTTCGGCCCCGACGACGCTGGGGACGGCACCAGTGACCCCGACGAGGATGAGGACCTGCAGATACAGGTGCCCTAGAGTCCAGGACCAGTGCCACCACCGCAGCACGTCCCACATCAGTCCTTTGCATTCAAGTGCATGTTGCCACAGGGCTCAGCTGTGCAGTGATCCTTGTATAGATGGGGAAACTGAGGCACGGAGCAGTGGGGAGAAATATGCCCAGAGGTGCTCCAAAACCCACTGCCTCTTGGACAGTACTGGATGCCCCTTTGGCCACTGGCATCTCCTGGAACACTGATGTGGCCACCAAAGCCAGCATCACTGAGCAGCCCAGGAGGAGGAGGTGCAGGCAGAGAGAGGCACCAAGCTTGGCAGCCATGAACTGCCCACTTCTTTTTATATATATTATATATATGTATGTATTTGTATATGATTTTTTATTATAAATACAGATCCCAGATGGGCCCAGGCTCTGGTAGCAGTGTGAGCTGCTGGTCTGTCCCCACACAGAAGCGAGGGTGGGGAGGGTACACATCAGAGACATTTGGCATTTCTTCACCAGCCACGCATGGGCCTGGATGTCACCCACTGGCATCCCTGTCCCCATGCCTGGAGACCAGCCCATTGTGGGGGTAAAGCCTGTCCCTGGCCTGTGCAATGAAAGGTGTTGACCCAGAGGTGCTCACCCTGGGGAGGTGTAGAGGTGGGCGCCTGTGGGTGCCGATCACCCCAGCACAACCCCTTCAGCCCAGCCCCCCAGCACACGGCCTTGGGGGCTTTGGAGGCGCTCAGACACAACCTTATTAAAAATTAATATTTCAGTGAGCTAATCCCCTCGCTCTGCCTTTTAATTGATTGGCTAAAAGCACAGCTCTTTGCTGCTCATGGGGTTTTTTAATGTGCTTTTATTTCCAGCGATTATTCATATTTTTATGGCCCAACAAGTGAAGCTGTGCGGGTGGGGGTGCCTGGGGACAGTTTGAATGAGAGGCCTGGAAACCAGTTTGGGGGGGCACAAAGAGGGGATGAGGTGACACCTGAGCTGAGGGACAGACAGGAGGCTGCTGCTGCTGCTGCCCGTCAGTCTCTGCAGGGTGTTCACTCTGAAGCCCGATGACGATGGAATCCTCTTTGCAGGGCGGCCGGTTGTGGCTCAGGTTGGGCAGCCCGGGGGTGGAGGGAGGGCACCGGGGCGGGGCCGGGCGGGGCGGGACCGGGCGGGGCCGAGCGGCTCCGGGGCTCGCAGG